>CM021101.1:469269811-469313897 GCA_007115665.2 Sequoiadendron giganteum | reverse complement strand
ACTAATATTATGGAAAAAATATTCAAAATATACAAAAAAAATCATGGAATTTCCAAAATCAGATTGGAAAATGTAGCCACCTCAAAATTTCTAATCAAGTGGAAAAAAATTCCAATTGAAGATGCAACATGGAATGATGAACAATTCATATGAAATATTTTAGCATTGCTAAGCATTGAGGGCAATGCTTTTCTAATGGAGAAGAGAATTTTATGATCCTAATATGATATATTCTTAAGTATATATTATATATTCCTAAGGATAAGCACTTGTGGCATTCTTAACCGTAACATAAATATTAGTTAATATACTAATACCTCTTAGTTAGGATGAAGGGGTATGTCCCTACATATTTTAGTCTATAAATAAAGAAGAGGAATTTCTCCCATATCATCATATCATACAATATTAAATTAATGTGTTATTATATGATTATTGGAGGTCACCCACTCAAAGTGGTTTCTATATTTTTATTTATTTTTATAAATATTTCCAAGAAACATTATAACATTATGTGAACCTTGAATAATTTATCCCACTACTAATCAACTCAAGAAATCAATCGCTATCTAGAACTACAATAAATTGATCAATAACTAAACATAGTTCATCGAATAACAATTGATTCACATCGATTTAACTGCAAACCTATCCTTCAATTTTTTGTCTTTTAACATGTTCATGCTAGTCTAGAAGCTTCATCATGTCCATGTGGGTCGGGATCTGCTTCTAAAATTATACCAACTGGCTTTGGGTTGGTTTGGTTAGAAATATTTGCATGATGTTATATTTTGATAATTTTAATCATTGTGGAAATTATACCTCCAACTGCACCATACATACTTGGAACCAACATGTGAGCTTCTTTATTAGCACTCTGTGAAATTAATACTCACTAATGAACTAAACCCTTTGGATTTATGTTGGTTTAGTTGGAATTTCTTGTAAGAGATCGATAGAAAATAAAAACTCCACAAATGGGCAGTAGTAGGCCAAAATTCTATAAGTGCATAACTTAGCCTGTTATTATAAGTTTTTCCAAATTTTGAATTAGGGATACTCATTTTGGATTTCTACAAGGTGGAGGGCTTAGAAATTGCCCAAATTTCAATATTTTGAATTTGGGTACTTAGGCCTAAAGGAAGGAATGGATATAATGAAAAAAGGAAAACCCTAAACATGACAAACCCATGTAGATTTTCTCAAATCATATATAAATAATAAGAATTTAGATGGGGAAAAACATAAGATAAAGAGCACACTATAAGTGCATAACACGACATAACTAAGACATACAAAATAGGCTGAAAAAATTGTCTCTAGTTGGGGACATTTATCTCTTACTCAAATTGTGAGAATCAAAATATTTGAGGGTAAACCAAAAATTGGGACAATAGAAAACAAGAGTGACTCAAAAACATTGTGACAAACAAGGGTCGTTATTGCACAAGAAAACATAAAAAAATGAAATAAAAGATAACATATATTGTGAAGGCTTCAAGAACCTTACCCTTAGAAAAAATATTTCTTTAGGTGTTGACCATGAACTAGTAGCTCCATGAACTCTCCATCAAGTCTCCTTAATTACATTGTACCTTGAATACAACCCTCAACAATTTGATAAGGCCCAACCCACAGGGCATCAAATTTAATTCCATGTTTGTCATTATCTTCTGACTTGTAATTCCTAATGAGGAAAAGGTCCCCCATTTAAAAATTCCTTATGAAAACTCTCTTATTGAAGAGATTTCATATTTTTTTGCCTCACCAAACTCCTCTCATGGGTGACCCTTCTTGTCTCCTCCAATTTGGTCAGCTCATGTATCCTTTAAGAAATAACATTTTGTCTTCCCCTTCAATTTTCGACAATAAATTATTAAAAAGCTTATGGGGTTTCTCAGGACATCAAAACTTCAATACTTTAAGGTTTGAATTCCTTTTTTCTAGGAAGACTCCAGAATTTCAGTTTCTCTTTAGAAAACATTATTATGAACTTTTGTGGGGTCTAGGAGTACTATATTTCAAGGCTTGGGCATCAAAAATTTGGTAAAAAGGGTAGTTCCACAATCCATGTTAGATGGTATTGTATAAAATTTTTTCTTCTAGGATATGAATGATTTGTTGTAAATAATGTAGAGATAATATGAACTTGAAAATTTCTAGCCTAGAAACTAGAAATATAAAGTCTTGTCAATTTTAAAAAATATAGTGTCAATTTCCATAAATATACATTTATGGTTGGATTTAAAATTCTTGCCTATGTTTGATTTTTTGAGATCAACAAGATGGCCAAACATATAAACCAAAAGTAAAAAATCCCTATTATTCATGTGAACCCTATGGATAATGTGTTTCAAATATTCTTTATTTTATTGATTTCTTTTTTTGTTAATTATGAATGTTGAGATAAACCAAATATTGGGACATCCAAAAAAAATGTTAGAAATCCCTATATCTATGTTAATCCCATAGTTTAAATTTTAACAAGAGTTACTCAAACACTCAATATGATGCTTATTGGAAGATGCAATGATGAACCACACATCTAATCTTTCAAACTAAAGGTTAAAAGTCCTAGGTACCATCCTCCACAAACTCCTCATTTAAATTTTGAATTACATAACTTAAATAACCTTTAAATCACCAAGTGTAGGGATTTTTTAGGCTTTCAAATTTAAAACCAAAAGGCTTAAGATCTAGTCTTCCATGTGAATTTTGCATTCTTACAATATTAAGAGTGATTTTATTCTTTGAATTATTTGTGAGGTCCTAATGGTGTTTATGATATTCCCATAGCCAATTTTCTTGGCTAGGGCATCATTCATCTTAAAATTTTCCATAATTTTTGACCTAGCCATTTCCCCTAATTTTGTAAAGTTTAAATTTTTAGTCAAATGCACATAATTTTTAAACAAACTATGGCTGGGGATCAACATTAAACATTGATAACATTACCATACCCTAGGGTTAATGATCAAGTTACAAGATACTAGATGAAACTAAATAATTCAAATTTTAATACACTATAATCACATAGGAAGAATGATCAAATGACCAGTTTAGTGTTCACCAAATTTTTAGGTTGAATCATTGAATATAAATGTGCCCTAGCTTGCTCCAAAGTATTGGAGACTTAACACCTTTCAATAAGTTTTCTTCAAATTTTAGAATGGTGAGTGTTTGATCAAATTCAAATTTGGTCTTATGGTCATATTTGCATGGAGCTTGAGGTTGCAAAGGATGCAATATCTCATAAGAAATTGATAGGAAAATAAGATCAAAGTGTGAAAATAAATAGAAAGGCACATTATGTAGCTCATAAATTCCACATGAGGTTGTTATTACTATAGGGAGAAGGTAGGTGGGAAGCTAGCATGAATGGGTGGAAGAAAAAGTGGAAAACATAAAATAGAGTTCCTAACCACATTATTTGAAAAATATTCACATCTCTTTCTAACCACTTTTTTCTAAATATTCCTTGAATGGGTTAGAAAGTCTACAAACATGGAAAATGTACTCCATTGATTGTTCATTAAGTACTTTATTTGTGAGTGAATATTTCCTTGTATTATGTGCATATTTTTCTTAACATTGTGTATTGATGATATCCTAATTTGGGGGCTTGTGCACCCCTCAACTTGGTCTCATCTTATCCTTTTGGTGTTTTGATTTCCTTTAGTGTGAGTATGAACGCAAGATCATACACTCAGTAAAGTTGGGGCTAAATTTAGCATAAATAATTATCACCCTTGACAATTTCACACTAGGTTTTGCTCCTCCTATGTGCCTAGACCTAATTATGTATTTAATTACCTGTTTCATAAATATCTTAAAAAAATCAAACAATGAGAAATGAAATTAGGCATTTAATATTTACCCTTGAAACTTTAGGCCTCGAAAAGGATGGGTCTAGTCTAGGGTGCCCCATGCCCTTGACCAACCCCTTTGGGCTCAAATTCAAATATATTGATGTCGGTATTTTATTATTTGAATTTCCAATTTCATTTGTTGGCTATCTATATTTGGTTTTTGGTAAATTAGAATAATTGCATATAAATACTATTATTTTTCATCATTTGAAATCCTATCAACTTTATTGAGAAAATTAAAGATCCTAAAATTAGTTAAGAAAATTCAAGGGTGGAATTAGCAACATTATTACAATGCTTTCATCAATGAATATCAAGATTGTAAAGCATTAAAAATAAGGAAGCTATAATGATTAGTCATGCCAAATTATGAACATGTGTTGATTTATCCTCTACATGATATCTACAACAATCTATTATGTTTTGGAAACTAACCTTTTGCAGTTTTATCAAGCAATCAAGGCATCCATCAATTAAAATTTGTGGAAGCTTGTGTGACATAACTTCATCAAGGATTTCACATCACTTGGTAACATTGTCATTTACCATTTATCATTTCAATCAATTATAATTATTTTGGCCTCTTACCAACCTAAGGTATGTCATCTTGATCATCATCATTTATTGTACGTGGAGGTAGAAATAATAAAATGGGGTTTAACTTAGGCAAGCCCCTATATAGAACCATTTCCCTCTTTTCATGTGTATAGTTCAGATCCGAGAGTTTCCTGGTAGGAGACAACCATAGAAGGTAGAGTGTAGGCTGTCACATGCATATCATAATTTTCAGACTTGATAAAAGAGGAGGCCGATCTAGGGTGCCCCACACCCTTTACCTTGGAAATTAGACCAAATTTCTACCATAGGTTCCTCTTTGTGTCTCAGACTCAAATATGAAGTTGTTTTATAACTTTTTTATTTTTGTCTGTGTGTAATTTATATTTTCAGATCTAGGGTTATATGTCAAAGAGGCTTGTTAAATCACACATCAAATTTATCATCCTCATAACTCAATACAACATAAACCCTAGGAGGTTGGCTCTCCCTTGTGGCAAAAAGGTAATCATCAAACCCTAGTTGGTTTATGTTTGAATGTTGAGTCAAAATGAAAAAGGAGATAATCCTAGTTAACCTAGTTGGATCTAGGATCATTTTTCCTACTCAACAGATTGTTGGTTATATTTTATCCAACTAGTCTTCATGTATTTTGGTGTCTTTAGTTTCATATCTCATGAGACTAGTTTCTCTTTCAATTTGGTTGATACTATGTTATAGGTTTTGAGCCCTGGTTTAAACCTATTTTTATCTTAATCAAAAATTATATTTTGGTCACTACAAAAATTATTTTAAATCAATTAGTATAACTTTATAAGAAAATTAATAAATACCCTATATATAAAAAATATTTTTGATAGAATATTTTAACTTATACAAAAAGATCGATTTTTATAAAAAAAATATCTTTATATACAAATAATTTTTTCCTATTAAATATTTAAATTTTAAAATAAAAAGTAAATTTTAATTTACCACTTTCATCTAATAAGTGATGTATTTCCATTTGAGATAATTATATGGAGTTAGGAGATCAATATAAATTTTACCCATAGAAAGAATACATTTCCAAAAGAAATAAAATTAAGAGAACACAACCACAACCCTCATGTTACTTGTTTCAATAACTCCTCTAGAAATTACAATGACAATAATTTATTTTAATTTGACTACAATACAAAAAAATGACTTATTTTAAATTTATAGAGTCTATATTGGACCAACATGATGAAATTATGATCTATCTATAGAATGAAAAAAAAAACATTACACCATAACATAGTAGTTGGAAAATTATCCACTTTAAAAAATAAATCTAAAATTAATTCTCATATGTAAAAATTATCAGCAATACAAGTTTCAAAAAGTAGGATTACTTAGCAAGATTCCTCCTACAACTAAAATTCCTAAAAAATAGAGGATCAACATAATTAAAAAATTGCATTAGATTATGAGTCTAAATGATCGAGATATGGCCCTCTATATTTGGGGTGTGAAAACAAGAACTCTATTAGTGACGGTGCATCCTAACCTATAAAAAATCATGATGTTAGTAGTTTATATAGATGATGTTATCAATCCATATACTATAGTCAGTAATGTAGTTAGAAATTAGTACATATGATGTCAAAAATCATACAATGAGTCAATATAGTGACATGATAGAGTAACAAGTTGCTTATATAGATGACAAGGAATGTTATACAACTAGTATGATATTCAAAGACTAGTTAAAATATTATTCCATAATATTCAAGGATTTCTTTGGCATGTCAAGTATGATAGATGATGTTGTCTTGGGGAAAGGAATAATCTTTGGTAGCTACTTTACTATGCCAATAGGTACAACCACATATGCATGCATAGGTATTTAACTTAAGGGAGGTGAGACTTGTGATAGTGAAAACCAAGTTAGTACAACTAGTGGAATTTTCAACTAATGGTAGTGGTATCTAGTTGAGGTATCATTGAGGGTGGTGGTAATTAGTGCACTCCTAGCTAGGGGAGGTGCAACTAATGTAGGTTTGAGATGAGGATAGTATAACTAGGGAAGAATCAACTAGGGAAGGTATGAATTCATACATGTGATTCCATTGTAGGTATAGAGAAAAACCTATAATTTTTAGGAGTAAGGTGCCATCTACCTTGTAAATCCTATGTCATATTTCATGGTTCCAACATCCTTAGAGAGTGTCCCTAGGCACTTAAGGTGAATTGGGAAAATATTTTGTAATATTAATTCTCACCATTGTTTTTATTACATTCATAAGGGGTGATGAGTCTACCAGCAATGATAACTTGGTGAATCGTGGACATAAATATTTAATAGTATTTTCCACACATTTGGATGCCTAGAATGGGATAATAAAAGATAAGGAAAATGAAAAATGGGTGATTGTTGACCTATTATTCAAGTGGGATCTTGGAAAGAGGCAAAAAGTGTCTCTTAGTATTCCATTATTTATTTCATTTAATGTAATGTTTATCTTCCAAGTTTGCATGCCCAAGTTGGAGGGAAATTATTGGAGCCAAAACCGGTGTCATTTTTCATTCTAAGGAGGTAATCCAAGGGTTGGGGATGTTTGGAATGAATGGTCATTTTTGGGTGCCATGTTTGGTGCATTAGATGCCTTCAAAACTCTATAAATTCAACCTCTTAGATGTAGAAAATATGAGCAATGGTTGAATATAGTGTTTCATTGTAGGAACAAGGATAGGTTGAGGCATAAGGAGGTTGTTCATAGGTGCACAGGTGCTGAAATGGTGAAGGCAAAGAAGATAATGGAATTGAATGTATTTTAATCTCATTTATTTGAAGATAATGTGTACTTGGCCTCTCTTCTTGGTGGAGTTTTTTCTCATAAGGGTTTCTCCATGTAAATCCTATGTTATGTGATGCTATTGTATTGCTTATTTGTGCCTCATTGCTGCTATATTATGGTGATCTTATTTATATATATTTTTGTTATAAGTTCACATAAGATGGTGTTAATTGGTATGTTATGTTGCCTAATTTTTGGCATCATAAAGAAGATGGATCTAATCATGGTAATTCCATATTAAGGCAACTTAATTTTCAGATTTGCATATAAGTTTCATATTTTCATGTTGTTGTAGTCAAAGCCTTGAGTATCATCCATTAAGTCATATTTGGATAAAGATTTTTTTTTTTAACAATTGGTATAAGAACATGTTTATTTCTCATCAATAATGACATAAGGAAGTTATACAAAATCCTTGTGAATAATGCCAAGCTAAAAAAATACGCTCCTTCTTAATCACAAACTTTAATTTTAATGAACTAATAAGTGATTTATGGGTTTTTATGCCTTCCAAACATAATGGTGAGTTAAATTTTGTGCCAAAATTCCTTGAACAATTTGCAACCTACAAAAACCTAAAAAACTAACTAAAAAGAAAACCCTATATGTAGATCAACTTCCTAGAATCATATTTGAGAAAAAAAAAATCTGAGATTAACTTTCTCAAGATATTTAGATAGAATCGTGTAGCTATAAATGCTAATAGATCTCCAAAATTATCTCTCCAAAAATTAAAAAATTAATGCTCTCAAAAATAGGAAAGATGGACTAGACTGCAATATATGGCTCTTATACTATGTTGGATGTTGTAACAACTAATTAATCAACCAAGAACTAATGTCATATTGATATCAACAAAAATACTCAAGACCAAATAATAGGCTTAAACTATGTTATTTCCCACTAATTATGAAAGAAAATATATAGAAAAATAGAGATCGTTAGAGAAAAAAGCTAGGTGGATAAATTTAAAAAAAATGTAAGGAAGTAGGAAGGAGGACCACTTACTTACTAAGAAGCATAACTCTTATGATATGAATGCACCTCAATATCTATAAAGAAAGCATAACTTCTATGATATGAATACACCTCAATATCCATAGGGAAAGCATAACTTTTATGAATATAGAGATAAATATAAATCCCACTCACCATTATTAATCGTAAATAAATCTACCTAAGAAAGATAAATTAGGTGTAGAAAAATGCCTAATAAACTAATGAAAAATGAATAAAAACCTACATCGGCACATATGATTGTGATACAACTAAGGTTATTCCTCATTAGGAAAATCATTAATGTCTTAATGACATAGATGCATCACATAATGGTCCTTCTCCTCATACATAGATTTTATTATTTTTTAAGCGTATGTGAATTTTATTGAACATATAAAGGCTTCACCTCCTACATCTTTGGGTCATAGTGTTAAGGATATAGAATCTCCAACACCTATTTCTATTACAAATGTTCATGTCGTATTACTAAGGGATTCTAGCTATTCTTTACAACAAGATCATATTTGATTTTTTGATCTACCCCAATGGGATGTATACTTATTGAATATTCATCATCTATTTAAGGAATCTCATCATAAGGATCTTGAGGATACCATTAAGTACATTTGTCTCCTCTTTGATTTATTGTACATCAATTTCTACACAGATCTATGATGTCACCATATTCTTTTAGGCCTAGGACTCATGATTATATATTAAAATCTATTAGTACTAATATATAGATAATTGCATAGATTATAGATGTACTCATATTTGGTAACAACTTTTATGGAGTTTTATCAATTTCTCTAGATGTCATGAGGGTACATTTTGACCCTCCTATTATTTTCTTCCCTTCACATGCTTCCATGGTGACACATCCTATAGTAATTCATTAGCATATTGATTTGATGTCATCGCCATTGACACATTCTATAGAATTACATAATTCTCGTTGGTTTATTTCTCTTGCTTATGATGAGATTCATTATTATGTGGTTATTATATCTATAATTTGTGTAGGGCTTGATTTCATTGATCAATTTGAATCACAGTTCAACATTGCCTTGAAGAATTGAGTAGATTTTATAGATCTTCATTTTGATTGCTTCCTTGATTTCACCACTTTTGAAGTGGGAATTTAGTAGATGTACAGCTTAATATTTCTTTCTTCTAAAAATAATATACATTGTTCAATGTGGAGGGAATAACTTTAACACACACTAAGTGACGATCAAAATTTGCATTCTCTCTCTTCTTTATTGAGGCATTCATGTGCCTAGTATTACAAGAATTCTATGATCAATTTCATAATTTTTGGTTGGGATATATAGGATTCTTATCTTTCCTCTCTTTGGAGCACTTTTTCTTCATTTAGAGGGTTTTTTTTCTCTTCTTTTGAGGGGGAATCAATTTTTATATGAGTGTCATATTTGTCTAGACCCATCTATTTGTAGCCATCTAAGCTACTCTTATGGGAGTGATGGTGCATTTTATTTTTCTTGAATTTAGTTATTTACTTTATTGCATATTATGCACCTAATATAAGATAAGATCACTTAGGTGGGTATTATCTCTCATGCACATAAATAGGCATCTACTAAGAAAGTTAATATGCATTCATTCGATTTATTATTATTGATATGTTTTCCATATTTGACAAAAATTATGGCATATCTTATATACACCCATAACTCACTCTTCAACATCCATCTCATTGTACTCAACCTCTTCTATTACACAAAAGTGTATTTATTGGATACATTCATTGTATTACATCCTTTTGCCTCCATTCCATCAAGTACGGGGTTTGTTTTTCAAGAACTCCCTTGATTTAATGGGTGTCATCTTGTATCAAAAGTTGAAACATCCATCGTACATCCATCTCATTGTACTCAACCTCTCCTATTACACAAAAGTGTATATATTGGATACATTCATTGTATTACATCCTTTTGCTTCCATTCCATCAAGTACATGATTTGTTTTTCAAGAATCCGCTTGGTTTAATGGTGTCATCTTATCATCAAAAGTTGAAATGTCTCGTACATCCATCTCATTGTACTCAACCTCTCCTATTACACAAAAGTGTATTTATTGGATACATTCGTTGTATTACATCCTTTTGTCCCCATTCCATCAAATATTAGATTTTCTTTTTCAAGAAGCCTTTTGATTTAATGATTTCATCTTATTATAAAAAATTGAAACATCCATCTCATTGTACTCAACCTCTCCTATTACCCAAAAATACATTTATGAATACATCTCATTATATTACATCCTTATTGCCCTCGTTCCATCAAATATTGGGTTTGCTTTTCGATAAACCTCTTGATTTGATAGTGTAAATCTTGCTATCATGAGTTGGGAGTTCCCTAAGCCTAAGAAAATTCCCTTGTAAATTCTATGAAGAAATTATGTAGTGTTAGTCGGTGCATAGAAAAACCTTCTAAACTTGGGGCCCCACATGTCGGCACCCGACATTCTCTTCACAATTGATAAAATTTTAAAAATTGACTGACATCTTTCGTAGAAAATTTACGGTAATTAAGACAGTTTTTGAAACCATCGAAAAGTTAAAGTTGAAATAGAAGGAAACATATGGAGGTTGTCGAGAGCCAAATGGGTTCACTTATCAAAGAGAAACCCCTAATATCATGTCAAGTAGTATAAAATCAAGTGATGATTTTTCAAGCAATTTTTCGCATAGTATGCTTTTCCTTGTCATTCCAGCTCATTTTTCCCATATGTTTTAAGGAATATAAGGCTTAACCAAAAGGGAAAGAATTATTTTGTTTGGTAAAAAGGTAAAGCCTATCTTAACTTTCTCTACCGACCCTATGAAAGTCACCGCTTATTCCCATGCAATGTTGAATCCTAGGGTCCCACCTAACCTAATTGGTATAATATTATTGCAAATTCAATCTTGTAACTTATATTTATGTATTTATGTAGAAATAAAGTAGTGGGGTTTCAACTTCATGTCAATGTTGGAGAACATGCCTTTAGAGGTTGGAGACATTAAGTTAGGTCATGTTTTTAATTATTGGAAAAGTAAGTTTTGAAAGGGTCTTGAAATCCTTAACAATTAAGTTAGGTCATGTTAATCTCTTATACTTTTGAAATGGAATGGAAGAGGGCACAATGAATTCAATAGCACAATTTTTTTTTGAGATTGGGTTAGGTTAGGTCATGTCATTGGCTTCTTTATAACAATTTAATGTTAAAACAATTTAATGTGTCAAGCATTATAATTTAGAAATTGGGAGAGATAGAAATATGGATGATATATTGGTAGCTTGGTTAGATGGCACTTCCCTCTAGATCACATTAATATTGCTTGTCATAAATTAGTATGCAAATATAACTAAGTTCTCTGGTTATCAATTTTTTCAATAAAAAGAAAAACATGTATGTATTAATACTCTAGCATGATATCCGCTTTTGGTACCAAAGAAAGGGAAATATCAATTGTTCAAAAAGCTTCACAAGTCTCATTTCATAGAAGAGATTTAGCATATGATCACCTTGTTTCATATATTAGTGGGAAATAAAAATTTAAATGATTTTTAAAAATGGATGTGTATATTCATCATTAGTTATATGCTCTAGAGATCAATTTATAGACTGGTTTGGTGTCATCAGTGATAACCAACATGAAGAGGTAGTTAATTTGGGGATGGATCAATGCTTCTATATGTCTTCCTATTTATTCTATGTTATTGCAAGTCTAATATTTTGGTCAGGGCTTGTCACTCAAGGAGTATATGATGATACAACAAAAAAATTTACAATCCCTATCATAGTTATGACTTGAACACAACAGTAAGATCTTTAGGAGAATAAATGGTGCATTTACAATTCTAATAATAAGATAACTTCATTGTAATATTGTACTTAGATTACCTCTATAAGAGGCAGGCCCCATCACTACTTATGGGAGTTATTACTTTCAATTCCCAAGATAGACATATATTCAAATTGATGGATTTGATTGTTATTCTTACAAGGTACCATGTTTTTAAAATGAAAAACTTGATATAGTATAAGTTTGTGGGAAAATTGGAGTTATCAAAAGATGTTGAGAAAGAAAGAAAGTATGGATTTTTTTTCTTATTGAACTTAATCATTACTTATGTAAGAGTTCATCTAATTCTCACACCAATCGATCTTTGGTATATATAACCATGCATTTTCATACTATGAGGTTTTCATTTGACAATAAGGGTTATATAAAGGATCATAAAAACCTTGTGGTTGGATATTAGCATTGTCCTAAATTAGAATATTTGTAGGGAGATTGTGAAGATGACTTTAAATTCTAAAAGAGAGATTGGATGAGACTCCCTCTTGGTCAAATAAATGATTTTCAATTGGGGTGAAATATTTGAGTAGAAAATAATGGATTAGACTTGAATGATTCTACCTATCATCCATTAATCCAAACACAACCACTCCCACCTATTAATTGGTACAATAAGGAAATAAAAACCATTGATGAGAGAATATCTTACATCCTTCAAAGATTATAAGGTTGGTTAAATAATAGAGAATCCAATGGTGACCACCAGGTCATTAAACAAAGGTAAATCCTCAAAAAAGAAAAGGAATAATGATACATAGGTATGATATTCTTCCTCCCAAGATCCCTCTTCATCACATTTCATCTCCCACAAATATTTTTATTTCTCTTAATACTTAAGAACACTCATGACCCATACCTTCTCCTCCTCACGATCCACCTATCTCTCCTCCTATGGCTACCTCTTTGTCTTTCTCTTCTCCAAATTCTTCAAATGAGAACTCCTCCCAAAACTATCACTCCATCTATCATACCACATGTATTTTCTTCTAATTCCATACATACATTTTACAGTTCCCCTTATTGGCTAAAATAAGCCATATCAAATAAATTGAAGGTTACTCAAATGATCACTCTGTTAGGACTCAAATTTGTTGTGCCTTATTCATATTTGACCCATTATTTATAATCGATTTGAGACATACAAAATGGGTCCCTTGAGTGCCAAAAGCTGTAAAAATCCACAAAAAGTATAAGTTTGAGTTGTTTCTAGTATTTTCCTTGATGTTCTATATGTTTATTAAAATTTCAAACTTTCAATGTTGTTCATATATTCATACCCTCCCTTCCAATATCGATAACACACTAGAGTCCTTGCTAAAATGTTGTTCACATTATCTTGTCAAATTTTAGGAGTGGTGAGATTGCCCATGTTCCTGTCCCATGGTATCAATATTTTGTGAATTTTGACATACTTATATTTTCCTTGTATTTCTCATTCTTTGATTGTTAGACTTTCCTATACCCTAGTACCTTCATTTAATAAATTTTATCTAGATGACATCAACAATTGTGATGAAATCATGTTGATTTTAGTAGTCCTATTGATATTATCATTCTATCAAACTTTCAAAATTCTTCATCCACCCATCCTTTGGTATCCATTTTACTTCATCTACACTCCTCGAAATCCAATACCTTGCATTCCAAAAAGTTTCTAATTCTTGAGAAGTCAAACTTTTGCTTATCTCTTAATCAATTATGCATTCCCATTCAACCTCGAAAGTTTGAAACTTCATTGATTTACTACATCTAAGTCTATCAAAGAAAAAAAATTGCATTTCTTTGCTTGGTACCCTTTTCCATCAACTCTCTAAAGTCCAAAACTCTCATGTTTGTTCCAAAAATATTATTAGAGTTCCCCTTTTGGACTTCCTCCATATGGCATGACTTCCTTGTCACCCCTAATTCCTTGATTTCCTAAAATTCTAAAACCCTAACAAATCAACAAGGAGAAGTGTTGAGTTTGTGATGTTGCAAAGTTCTTTAGTTCACAAACTTGCCAAAAGTGTGACAAGAAAAATAAATGACTTAAATGTGTTGCAAAGTTCACCAATTCATGAACCTATTGAAAGTGCAACAATAAAAATGAATGAGTTCAATGTGTTAGTGATTTCATGAGTTCATGAACCTACCAAGAGAGTGAAAAGAGAAAGGAATGAGTTTAATGTGTCAATAAGTTTGGGATCATACCAAAAGTGTAACAAGAAAATGTTAGAAAATACACATATAATTGGGAGGGGGGGGGGGGGTGGTGAATCAATATATCCCTCAGTTTAGTCCCATTCAACCTTATTAAATAAAACTAATTACTACCTTAAACAAACAAAGCATTCAAAACACAAGCGCACAACCACAACACCAGATTTATGTGGAAACCCCTACAAGGGAAAAACCACAATGAGAAAGATGCTTGGAGCTACTCTCCAAATCTAGACTCACAAAATGAAACAAGATATACAACAAGTTTTATGGCTTCAACAAAGGAAGTTTAGAAATTCTTGCAAATTACAACACTTACAAAAAGAGGCTACAACCTATGCATACAAAACTTGATGAATTAAGGTGATCAACCACCATCGTAACACTTTTTCTCAATAATATATGTTTCCTTTGAATCATTGTATCCAACACACTTGCAATCTGATACCTTCAACTCACTACTTCTGGTACATGTTCTCAACACATACACTTTATTACTCACACCACACACTTCTAACTTTGGCTCACTTCCTTCAACACTCACTCATACACTTCTACTTTGGGCTCACTACCTTCAACACTCACTCACATACTTCTTCGCACACACATTCCTCTACCTTCAACACACTAATTTTGACATATTACATTAATAACACATTGAAATATTCAAACACTTCACAACCTTTCAATTCAACACCTGGTCTTCCATTTATAACTTTCGCAAGCATAAATTTTTTTATCCTTGTCGATCATGATGAAACATATGACATGAAACATGCAGTTACCATAATGAGTTGACTTTAAAACATTCACAAGCAAAGGGGGTCGAATACTGTCCAAGCCAGGAGATAATGTAGTATAGAAAAATGTATCCATGTTACATTTTCATAGTTAATTTGGAAGTAATATTAAAATGGAATTAACTGTGCCTTATTTTAGTGTTGTAAAGTGTACCTCTTTACACTTTCACATTTTTTAGGGATCCTTTAATTAATTGAGCTTAATTTGCATCAATTGGCCCCTTTTATTCAAATCCAAGCCTATTTTATTACATTTTCTGAAGAGGAAACCCGACATTCATTAATGCCTTAACATAACACTTCTCATTGAGCCATGTGTGTCCTAGGACCCATTCGCCCAAGGGCAAATGGGTCCTCCCTTAGACCTAGGACCTAAATTTAAATTATCTTTTTGGCTGTATTTAATATTTTCTAATCTATATTCAAATGTTGGCCTGTGATATTTGAATTTTGGGAAATTAAGGATACATATCTATAAATATAAGGTCATTTCACTATGTTTCACCTAGAATTTTCAAGTGAGCATTCCTATAGAAAATTTATAATTCAAGAGAAATTCAAGGCATTCAAATGCAGATTTATTGCAGCAATCAAGATCCAATTGTCATGCCAAAGTCTTCTTGCATCATGCATGTTTTTGGAGCTAATATGATGATGTAGGTTTCATGATCCATTCAACCATTCAAATCATTATATCATGTCAAGATCCAAGGGTCAAGATCCACATCCATTAAAGTCATTTCATGAAAGTTGCATATTTACATTCCAAGGTTTATTCAAGGGTTTGGTGAGTTGTGACATTGAGTTGTTCATTCACTATTCCTTTCATGATATTGTATTTCATTTCAAGGTTTTATTACCAAAATTATTTATGACCAAGGGCGAACCCCCATTCACCAAAAACAAAAAAAATCCCTCTTGATTTGTGTTTTCAAATTTAGGTGGAAGAAATCTTGAAGATCTCTTTGAAGAGCAAAATTGAAGAAGTTGTCAAAGTTGCAAAAGTTGTCATCTCACAAAAACTCACTTACAAAAATTATGTCTGGCTTTCTAAACTTGAAACCTAAGAAAATTGAAGGATTCAGATCTATAGCAGAGGCTCTTGAAAGTTTCATACAAACCATAACTCAGGACCCATTCGCCCCTGGTCGAATGAGTCCTAGATCAGCTTCAACTACTAACTTTTGGTGACTAGTAAACATCATTTTGCCTCTCTCTAATCTACATTTCAATTTTTGGTTTTTCTTATTTTGAGTTTCATTTAGCTATTCCGAGTTGTAGATTGCATTTTTTTGGTTATTTACCATTTTTATTTGTCTCCACAAAGTGTTGTTTGACCTAGACCCACGTCCTGACATAAAAAGGAAATTTGAAGATTCTCACCTTAATTTGATTCACCTAACTTTTGTTAATCAATTTGAGATGGGGATCTCATTTCCTAATTAATTGAGGAAGAATGGGTCCCTATGTGGTTCATACCCCTATTTTGATTCCACCAACCTAACCCTATTTTTCTTCTTTCCATTTTGGTGAACCTAAGTTTGATCATTACATTTTTATGATTTTGGACTCTATTTTCACCCTAGATCTAGATCTTGCATTCATTTAAATTACATTGCATTGAATTGAATCTCATTTAGGATTGTTTAGCTTACATTAAATTTGCATTTCATTTAGGATTTTAGGATTGCTTTTTTGCATCTCTTAAAATCTGAAAAATACAAAAAAAAAATCATTTACCTAGTATTTCATCATCATTCATTTAAAATTGAAAATTGAATCAAAATTAAAAATCAAACTAGCTCTCCTAAGTTTTCATTTAATCATATTTTTCATTGGCATTCAAGCTTAATTTCACAAAAAAATGAAACTATACCTCACATTTTGAAACCATAATCTGGAAACCACTAGAACCAACTTAGAAATCTATAAAAATAAAAATAAAAACCTAAGATAGGACCCATTCATCCTAGGTAAAATGAGTCCCTGATCAGGGTTGTTTCCTAAATTTTTGGGCATTAAAACCTCTATTTTTTATTTTGTTTTGTTGTTTTCAGATTTTTGTTTCAGTTTGCAAAATTTTTGTAACTTAAATTGATCATATTAAGCTTCATTTGATGAATTTGGTGCATTGTTTGAATTCAAAATTGCATTTACAAGACATATTTTTAGGATTTTGCATAGCATAATCAGAAAATTATCTTGTTTAAGATCTAGAAATTTTCATTTCAATTCATTCTTTCATAATGGACATGTGCATTGGTAATCTATGGAGGTCTTTAACATATTTAGTTGATGTTTCAAGTTGTGTTTTTGGAAATGATCCTAATGCAATAGAACCTAATCATTCTCAATCAACTCCCAATGAATTTCCTTGTGAAGTTGACATCATTGGAGAAGATGATGACAACATGAACAATTTCATAAATAATTTCCTTAACAATCTTGAGAAAAATTCATCCTTTTACCCTTCCATGCAACAACCAACAACCCCTACCATCCCACCACTGGATATTTTTAGTCTTTTACATATTGAAATTGAGTTACCAACCAAGCCTAAACCTCCAATAATGAGTGAACCTAATTCCTCTAATCAAGTGCATACCTATCCATCTTATGTTAACAAAGTGACCAACACACCCATCAACCTTGAAGAGACTTATGGCCAAGACTTTAAAATCTTAACTAAGAAAGGATGTGACATAACTAATGAGCATGAAATTCACAAAGGACTAGTATATCACAATCCTTATCCCTCCACATCTTCTAAGGATACAAATTTCCTCCCTCACAATAATGAAGTAATGCCTCATGAGGATCATAGGATCATCTTAGGTTCTCCTTCTTCAACAAGCATGCAACAAAGGCCTTACAAATTTAAGAAGCTAAATTCCCTTGTCCCATGTCTCGCACTGAAAGACACACATACTTATTAATAAAGGAATCTTAACATTACCACCCATCAGAGAAAATCCAAATCCAAAACATAAGAACACACACATGTCTCATTTTTTATATCATAGAGTTCTTGGGCATAGTACTGATGAGTGTCATGATTTAAGGAGGATCCTCAAGAAATTTGATATGATAGAGATAATCCCTTAAAACATGAACATTTCTCCTTTCCATGTAATAGTTGCAAGATCATAAATACTCACTATTGCATGATTCACATTCATTGCAAATAATTATTTTTTATTTCAAGGAGCTCATTATCATCAATCATCTCGACTCATCCTTGTCTTGCACCTAGTGGGGGCAAGAGGTTACATAGCCTTGTCTTGATTTTGCACTTGATGTTGTCCTTTTGGATAGTTATCCGCCTTATGAATATACTGATCAAGATTGGGATGTGGATGAACTAAAATAGGTTAACTTGCATGTTCCTTACTAGTCTTTTTCTTTATTTTATTTTTCATGTTCTTTGTGTGATTGCATCTGCATAATGTGATCCCTATACTATTCTATTTGATGTATCTCTCTCTTAATGTGCATTCCTCTATTTGTATCTACATTCTTCTATATGTCGTAAAACATTTATATTTTCATTTGTCTTGTGTTTTCCTTTTGGGGATTATGCAAGATGTCGAGACATTTAGGTCTCTTCCATGTTGACCCAAAAAATATATATATTTTTTCTCTCTATGTGTTATTCTTCATTCTATGAGTATGCAGAGAACGATGAAATTTCTAAGCTCTATAATCGAATTGTAGCAAAGATATCCTGACCCCAAATCTGTGGATCCCTTATGTGTTTTGAGATTTTATTTTGGGGGTAACCCCTTCCTCTCTTTCATGAAGTAGCTTCATTCGGCAACATATGACTTAAAATAGGGCTTTCTAAATAAGCTCTCATGTCTCCTATATTGTTAGCATTGATTATTTGCCACTTTAAAGTATATTGCTCACAATAATGGTGTTAGAAATTTCTTTAAAGTGGGGGCATACATTAGCATTATTATTTTTGAAAATTTTGAAATTCCTTATGTTTCATTATGTGATTTTATTTCTTCTTGTGATGCATATTTTTCTTGGTGGTGTCCTTGGGTTTGATGTCCTTTGAGAGTGTGATATTTCTTTTATCCTTGAATTATCCTCTCTTGGAGACATTAGGCACAATTTTACCTAAGAAGAGACCTTACATGAACTAAGCAAGATCACTTTGAACAAACCTTTATTTATATTTTGTTCATAAGTGTTTAGCATAATACAACTTGCTAACCTTGTGAATCTCAAAGTTTTTGTTTTTGTGGCACCCTATCAGAGTTATCAAAGGGATAGCATTGGTATGGTTAGTACAGTGAGAGCCTGTAGACTTGGCATGAATTTATCACTAAGCCATTTTTTGGGGACTCACCTAGTGGATAGCCTGAGGTTTCATGAGCCCAGAGTGAGTGTGCATTTTTGTTTTCACTGTGGACATCATGTTCCACTTGTGAACATTTTTGGAAAAATAGTCGAGACGTGTTCCACATCGCATTGGACAGTTAAGGCTTGATCCACTCGTTTCTTTTAGACAAATTGTTGAGGCATGTTCCACATCGTGTTGGACAATCGAGGCTTGATCCACCTTTTTTTTTTTTACCTTTCTTTTTTATCTTTGATGTTGTATGATTGAGTAATCTTGTCATTGTTGCATACATATATTTTGAATTTCTACTTTAGTGTGAGTTTGATGCAAGGTCATCCTCTCACTAAAGTGGGGGTTAAATGTAGTGTAGAAAAATGTATCCCTTTTATATTTTCACACTTAATTTGGAATTAATATTAAAATGAGCTTAATTGTGCCTTATGTTATTGTTGTAAAGTGTACCTATTTACACTTTCACACTTGTTTAGGACTCATTTAATTAATTGAGCTTAATTTTCCTTAATTATCCCCTTTTATTCAAATCCAAGCCTATTTTATTATATTTTTCGAAGAGGAAACCCGATATTCATTAATTCCTTAACATAACACTTCTCATTGAGCAATGTGTGTCCTAGGATTAGGAACCTAGGACCCATTTTATCATGGGTGAATGGGTCCTCCCTTAGACCTAGGACCTAAATTTAAATTATGTTTTTGGTGTTATTTTAACATTTTCAAATATATATTCAGATGTCAACTTGTGATATTTGAATTTTTGGAAATTAAGGATACATATCTATAAATATAAGGTCATTTCACTATGTTTCACCTATTTTCAAGTGAGAATTCCTATAGTAAAGGTATAATTCAAGAACAATTCAAGGCATTCAAGAGAAGATTTATTACAGTAGTCAAGATGCGATTGTCATGTCAAAGTCTTCTTGCATCATGCATATTTTTGGAGCTAATATGATGATGTAGGTGTCATGATCCATTCAAGCATTCAAAGCATTATTTCAAGTCAAGATCCAAGTTTCAAGATCTACATCCATTGAAGCCATTTCATGCAAGTTGTAGATTTACATTCCAAGGTTTATTCAAGGGTTTGGTGAGTTCTGATATTAAGTTGTTCATTCATCATTTCTTTCATGCTATTGTATTTCATTTCAAGGTTTGATTACCAAAATGGGGTTTGACCAAGGAAAACCCCCATTCACCAAAAACAAAACATTTTTCCCTCTTTATTTGTGTTTGTAGATTTAGGTGGAAGAAATCTTGAAGATATCTTTGAAGAGAAAAATTGAAGAAGTCAAAGTTGCAAAAAATGTCATCAAAGTTGTCATTTCATGAAAACTCACAAAATTATTGTTGGCTTTTCAAACCTGAAACCTAGGAAAATTGAAGGATTCAGATCTATAGCGGAGGCTCCCAAAAGTTGCAGAAAAATCCTAACTCAGGACCCATTCCTCCCTGGGTGAATGAGTCCCAGATTAGCTTCAACAACTAAATTTTGGTGACTTGTAAACATCATTTTGCGTCTCTTTGATATGTATTTCAATTTCTGGTTCTACTTATTTTGAGTTTCATCTATCTATTCCATGTTGTAGATTTCATTTTGGTGTTGATTTAATATTTTTAGTTTTTCTCCCCAAAGTGTTGTTTGACCTAGACCCTCATCGTAACATAAAAAAATAAATTTGAATATTCTCACCTTAATTTGATTCACCTAAGGGTTGTTAGTCAATTTGAGGTGGGGATCTCATTTCCTAATGAATTGAGGAAGAATAGGTCTCTAAGTGGTTCATACCACTATTTTGATTCCACCAACCTAACCCTAATTTTCTTCTTTTTAGATAAGAAGGACCTATTTTATCTTAACACAATCCCATGCTAGCACACACAATAAAAACTTGGCCCAAACAACCAAGTCGGTCCAACAAACAATTAACCCTCCAAATGTTAACTCTAGACCATATGCGATACTAGAGAGACCAAATAACATCTTGTGGATTACATTACAAGCATTATATGATTCAAAAAAAAATCCATGCTTTCCTTTTACAACTTCATGCATCATTAAGTTGGCGTAAGCAAACAAACACTAAACCCAACATCGCTTACAAACCCAAAAAACAAAGTCTTGAGACTAAACATTGAAAACCTGACT
The DNA here is from genome assembly GCA_007115665.2 of Sequoiadendron giganteum. NCBI lineage: Eukaryota > Viridiplantae > Streptophyta > Pinopsida > Cupressales > Cupressaceae > Sequoiadendron > Sequoiadendron giganteum. The sequence continues at coordinate 469,292,267 of CM021101.1, read as the reverse complement.
TGTGGTACACCAAAACATTTGAAACATGAAAAGAGAGAACAAATAGAAAATTGTAGCTCATTCTCCAAACCACAATACCACACCATCAACAATGGAGAAATGTAGAGCATTTATTTGAACCTTCTTGACTATAACATCACAATCTTCTCTCTGCTAGCTCTAGAAACATATGTGATAGCTTCTATGCTATGAAAATAGGAACATACATACCTCACACTTTCCTCTAAAAAAATTCAAAACCACCAGGTCATATCTTCAAATATGGAGGAATGCAAAGATTCTTTGGAGCTTTTTAGTACACATTCCTAAGCCACTGATAACATGAAAATATTTCATGTTTTAGTTTACACTTTATACAATGCTTTACATAAAGAAGTAGAGAATACAATCATTCTCAAAATCGTAGATAAAAATTACACCATTCTTCATTACCATGATGCAACCTCCCATAATGCCACTATTATTTTGTCATCAGAGATGAAACCTACAACAATATCCACTTTGTTGACATGAAAGACAACACTTGCAACATATGTTGGCATCAATGACAAAACCTGCAACACACTTGCAACAACATCCCCCTTTTCAATTGATGGAAACACCAACTTGATATACAATTTCTCCCCCTTTGATATCAAGGGAAAATGGAAGTGGTCTTCCTATGTTCTTTCAACAAGCTCCATGTGTCTGCCTACTCCCCCTAAGAGGTAACCCTCATCAATATAAGGACAAAAAATATTTCTTGAATAGATAGATGCACCAACTATGCATCTAGTTATAAGGAGGGGCAACAACCCCTAACTTTTCCTAGGATATTCAAATATATCCTTTGAAAGTGCCTTTGTAAAAATATCTACAACCTATTCCTTTATGGGCACATACTCCAATCTTACTCCTTGATATGTAACTTTATCTCTTAAGAAGTGATACCTAATAGATATATTATTGGTTTTAGAATGCATCACTAGATTATTTGAAATATTGACAAAATTTGTATTATCACAAAAAAAAGGAATGGTCTCATCATACATCACCTTGATTTCCTTCAATGTTTTATTCATCCACAACACTTAAGTGTAGTAGTAGGTTGCATCTATATAATCTGCTTTTGTTTTTTATAAGGAGATCGAGTCTTGAATCTTACTAAACCAAGAGACCAATTTGTCTCCCTAAAATAAATCTCCATTATTGGTACTTCTTCTATCATCAACACTACTAGCCCAATCAACATCAATATATGCACTCAGGTAAAATTTATTACCTTTTTTATACCACACTTCATAATCTAGAGTGCTCTTCAAATATCTGAAGGTCCGCTTGACAACCTTCACATGAGTTTATCTTGGATAATCTTGAAACCTTGCAACCAAGAAAGAAACTTGCATAATGCAAGAACTTGATGTAGTTAAGTACAATAATCCCCTAATCATATACCCATATAGAGTTTGACCATCCTTAGGTGTCTCATCATCTTTTCTCAAATGAAAACTTATTACCATCGAAGTACTCACTAGTTTACAGTCCTCCATGCCAAACTTCTTCAACATTTTCTTGACATACTTTTATAGAGATAAAAATTTCATCATCTTATTGTGTAATTTGGAGTCCAAGAAAGAATGATAACTCACATATCATAGACATTTCAAATTCTTTTTTCATCTCTTTCGCAAATTTCTTAGACATTTCATCATTTCGTCCAAAAATTATATCATCAACATAGACAAAAACAATTAGAATTTCCTCAATTTTAATATACAAATTTCTATATGTGATACCTTTCTTGAAGCCTTGCTAAAGTAATTACTTGTCCAACCTTGCATACCAAGCCTTGGGGATTTCTTGAGACCATACAAATAATTCTTAAGTTTTCATACCATTCTTGTGTTTGTTGATAGCTGAAATCCAAATCAGATTACTCTATATACACTTCTTCTAGATAACCATTCAAGAGGGCATATTTCACATCCATTTGATATACCTTGAAGTCTTTTTGAAAAAAAAATACAAGAAACATTCTGATAGCCTCCATTCTCACCACCGGAGAATTTTTTTTCTTAAAGTCAATTCCTTCCACCTATGAATAGCCTTTGCACACCAACTTTTCTTTGTTTCTCACTACTCCATTTTAATTCAATTTGTTTATGAACACCCATTTGTTCTTATTAAATTCTTGTCTACAAGCTTGAGCACTAATTCCCAAGTCTATTTTTTCTCAATATGATTTAGCTCTTCTTTCATTGCTTGAATCCATCCTTCATCCTTACTAGCACAAAAAAAGATTAAGGTTCTATTCTTGACAACAAAGAGAAATCTTCTTCTAGTCTATAATCCTTCATTCTTATCTCCAATAATCTGATCTTCTGAGTGATTCTTTTGAACATACTTGGTAGGAGTTTTGGGAACTTTCTCCTAAGCTTCTTCATTTTCTACAATTTCCTCTTCTTCATCATCTAAGTAGGCAAGTTCATCTGACCAATATTCTTCTTTCTCATATGGGTTTTGATGTGATTATTCATCAACCCTAACATTTGCACTCTCAACTATCTTCCTCAGCCTTTTTTATGGTACTTTTAAGCTTTTCTTTTAGTTGAGTACCCAAGAAATATTCCTTCATCGGATCTTGAGTCAAACTTTCCCAAACTTTCATCTTTTGATAAAACATCTACTTCCAATTTTTTTGAGGTACTTTCCAGTTGTTAGTCTTCCATACCAAATCTCATAAGTATTCTTGGTGTTGTCCACCCTTAGTTTTCCTTCGTTAAGGATATAGATTGCAATATGGATTGCTTCTTTCCAGTATACATCAGGCAATTTGGCTTCATTCAACATAGTCCTTGTCATTTCCTAAATAGTTTTATTTTTTTATTTCAACTACTCCATTATGCTGAGGATTTATAGTAGTAGAAAAGTGCCTCTTTATTCCATGTTCCTCATAAAATTCCTCAAATTTATTTTATGTGAATTCACCACCTCTATCAAACCTTAAGCATTTGATTCTAGCATTCATTTCATTCTCAACCATTGACTTAAAAATCTTAAATAGATACTGAAAGATTTTTATTTTTATTTTAAGAATGTAACTCATGTCATCCTATAGAAATCATCAATGAGTAACATGAAATTAATTTCTCCTTGAAGAATATTTGTCTAGTTAGGTCTTAGTATGAATTAGTTCCAATGGTATTTTGGAAGAATACTCCTTGGTCTTGAATATTATCCTTGTCTGCTTTCCAATCTGACATTTTTACACATAGTGCTTGCAGGCTTGATAATCTTTGGCGTATCTCTCACTACTTGCATGGAGTTGATCTTCACAAGGTTATCAAATTTTATGTTTCCCATCCTCTTGTGCCACAATTAGCATTCATTTTTCTTTCCTAGAAGATAACTTCTTCCATTAACAGCCTTTAGATTATACAAGTTGCTTTCAATTATGGAACCTTCTGCCACCAATCTACCAGATTTTTCTCTATTGATTTCACATCCTTGATCATGAAATACATGTTTGTATCCTTTGTTACATATCTAAATTAAACTAAGAATATTATACTTGATACCTTCAACATAGAAAACATATTTTTTCCTACATTTTCCATAATTCTTATAGTGTCTTTTCATAGATCTTTGTTGATGAATTGTCTCTAAACTTGACTGATCTACCATTCCATTTAACTAGATTGATGAATTGGATTTTTTCACCTTCCATGTGACTTGAACATCCACTACCTATCACCCATAGATTTTTTTGTCCTTGAGAATGATATTTTGTTTGAACAACCATTGAATTCTCAACTTCATTGTTTTCTTCCTTGACTTTCTCAATGCCATCTACCTTTTCTGCCAATACACTTCTACATAAATTTGACGTATGTGCAATATTGTTGTATATTTGAAAAACTACATTACATTCACTAAAGAAGCAAGGGAATTTCTAATAAAATTCCTTCTATTCATTTTAGATTTGCAATCTAAAGCCTTATGACCATATTTGTTGTAGATGAAACAATAACCAAAAAATACATAATTGAGCCTATTTTTGGAGACACTTCTTTGAAGGGAGAAAAGGGGATAGTGTGGAATACCTACCTAACACTAATAAAATAGAGGAGAGGAGAAAGAACAGGTTCTATAGTTTTTTATAAAACTTCTGAGATGAATACATACAACGTAAAAGAGATAATAGAAAAAAGCATTCACAGATTGACACAAGTATTTACGTGGGAAAACCTTTTCAAGTAAAAAACCCACCACACCAAGCAAAGACAATTTGTATTACACTAATAAACAAATTACATACAAAGTTCAATCTTCACTCTTAGATAATCAGCTCACAACAACACTCAAGTTCACTCACTATTACAATTTTCATAGCATACAATGAACACACTCTACTTGACTTAGCTTACAACTTACCAAGAACCATCACCTTTTGGTTTACATATAAAATAATGTAATTAACTATCAAGACTTACATTAGCATTCAATATTCCAACCAATCCCATGACTTGATCCATGCTACATTGTCCGTCCAAACAAGTAACTGATCTTCTCAGATTGCATCAGGTCGCCTAGGCATTTATTTCATGCCTTAATCGATTATGTCTCCAGCTCAAACTCAGCCTGCAATAACTGCCTTTTACCTTTTCAGTCTTTTGCCAATTAGATTTTTGGAACTTGCCTTGTGTAATCACCTTATTCATTTGACGCTTTGACTTTGGGTCAAACTCGGTTCGAGCTCATATTGTCTCCACCACTCTAAGCTCTCATACCCACCCCAGCATGGCGGTGAGCCCACTCGACTCACTCTCGACCTTTCTCGTGCTACCATCGAGCTCTCCAATTCTCCTTACGGTGTGGCGGTGATGACCAGGTAGACTGTAGGCGGTCAAATCACGCTACCGAACCTTGACCGCCAGCCTTCCGCGACAAGGCGATGACTGCTCGCCTAGACCACTAATGATCAACCATGCTACCAAGAAGGCCGCCAAGCCAACCCGAGGTAAAGCGGTGACCGCCTTGGTAGACCGCCAATGATCAACCGTGCTACCCCAGAGGCCGCTAGGCCACCCCGTGGTAGGGCGGTGACCGCCCTAGAAGACCGCCAGCAGTCAACCGTACTGCTACGAAGGCCACCAGGCCACCTCATTGTAGGGCGATGACTACCCTGGAAGACTGCCAGTGGTCTCACTACAGCCACTGCGGTGAGCCAAATCACCACCCAGGGTGCGGCGGTAGCTGGCATGACAGACAACTAGCCACCTATCACAGCCACCATGGTGAGGGAAGAAATTGTGCACGGTAAGACAATGACCACCAGTCCTCTCACTATGGTATCGTCAAGGCATAAACATACCACTGCGATAAAGCGGTAAGGGCAGAAATGATGCATTTTTTGCCAACTCTTTTTTGACAGAGGCACAAGATTGGAAGTTGAGACATTATTTCCCAACAACCTCCCAGTTGGTGAAGACTTCCAGCTTCCTCTAGACTTAAAAAAATTATCATCGGTCATAGGCCCCAAGGCCCATCGATTATGTGCACCATATAAACTTGTTTGCACTCACTGGCTTTGTTAACGCATCTGCAACATTCTTCAAAGTGTCAAACTTTTCAAGATAGACCTTTCCATCTTCAACCATGTCCCTCACATAGTGATATTGCACATCAATATGATTTGTCCTGGCATAGAAATTCATGTTCTTTGCCAAGAAAATGGCACTCTGACTGTCAGAGAAAATAGTAATTTTCCTTGCATTAAAACCAATATCCAAACACAAATGAATCAGTCAAACTACTTCCTTGCAGGCATGAGTGGCTGCCATGTACTCTACCTCAGTAGTGGATAAAGCAACTACAACTTGTCGCTTTCTCATCCAACTGACTACTTCACCATTTAACATGAACGTGTATCCGCTGGTGGATCTCCTATTGTCAATGTCCCCTACCCAATCAAAATCAACATATCCACGAATGTTGAGTGTTCTCTGTGATGCAACCAAACTACCATGGTAACACAAAGCATACTCTAAAATCCCCTTCAAATATCTGAACACTCTCTTCACAACATCCCAATGTGATCTTCCTAGATTTTCCATAAATCAACTGAGAACTCCCACTGCTTGGGCAATGTCTAGTCTTGTACAGAACATTGCATAAATTAAATTGCTAATAGCACTTGCATACGACACTCTAGTCATGTTCTCCATCTTAGTAGCATAATTTGGACAATCTTCAATAGATAGTTTTGTTCCCTGCATAACTGGAACAACTAGCTACTTGCAGTCATCCATACCAAATCTCTCCAGACCTGTATTGACATACTTACTCTCACTTACCCAGAGCTTTCTACATGTTCTATCCCTAGTTATCTCCATTCCTATAATATACCTAGCTGTACCTAGATCTTTCATTTTGACCTTTACAGACAGTTGAGATTTAAGATCATAAATCATAGACTTGCTATTTCCCATGAACAACATATCGGCAACATACAGTGTAATAACAAGCACACGATCATTTTCAGATTTATAATAAACACAATGAACAAATTTTGATCTAAAAAATCCCATAGACAATACAAACATGTCAAATTTCTAGTATCACATTCTAGGAGACTACTTCAAACCATACAAAGATTTCTTTAACTTACAGACCATATTTTGTTTACCTTTTTCAACAAAACGCTCAGGCTGGGACATATAAATTTCTTCTTCCAGCTCACCATGGAGAAACGTTGGCTTCACATCCATCTACTCAATTTCTAAATCATACGAAGCTGCCAGTGACAACAAAAATCTGATAGATGTCAGCTTCGCTATAGGGGAAAAAATCTCTCCATAGTCAATTCCCTCAATCTGGGAAAATCCCTTTGCAACCAATCCTCCCTTGTACTTCTCAACACTGCCATCAAGACCAGTCTTCTTTTTGAATATCCACTTATACCCAACAGACTTTCGCCCTTTAGGCAAAGGTACCAAAACCCAGGTTACATTCTTCTTCAATGAATCCATTTCTTCATTCATGGCTTTTAGCCAAGAATTTAAATCAGACATTCTTACTGGTTGAGGTTGTGGTTCTTCATCATCAAAACTCTTGGAGCTACTTGAACTCTCCTCAATTTCAGGTACACAATGCACCTCTTTCTTTTCTGGAGTTTGTGGAATCTCAGCTGCATCATTCTTCTTTTCTTTCTGATTTATCTCGAGTTGTTGATCACTTACTGAAGGTTTCAGCTCACGAAATATCACACTTATGTTGTACAAAACCTTCTCAATAACTGGGTTCCAAAGCTTGTATCCCTTCACACCAACACCATAACCGACGGGGATACATTTAACAACCTTCTTATCCAGCTTTGATCTTTTCTCATTTGGCACATATGCATATGCCTTACAGCCAAAGACATGAACATGTCTCAGAGAGGGCTTCTTACCAAACCATGCTTCCAAAGGTGTCTTATCAACAAGAGCAAAGAAAGGAGAATGATTTTCTAGATAACATGTTGTAGCCATAGCCTCAGCCCAGAAATTTTGCTCCAGACCAGCACTGCTCAGCATACTCCTTGCCTTTTCCATCAACATCCTATTCAACCTTTCTGCAACTCCATTCTATTGTAGAGTATAAGGTGTTTTTTTATACCTTTTAATTCCATGATCTGTGCAATACCTTTCGAAATCTGCAGAACAAAACTCACCGCCATTGTCTAAACTTAAACATTTAATTTTCCTTCCAGTTTGATTCTCAACCAAAGTTTTGAATTCTTTAAACCGACTGAACACTTCTGATTTAATTTTAAGAAAGTATACAAATGCCCTTCTCGAATGACTCAATAAAAGAAACATAGTATCTAGACTTTGATAACGAAGGAACATTAACTTGACCAAACACATCTAAATGGACATAATCCAATATGCCAAAAGATTTATGAGGACTCGAGTAAAATGAAACACGGTGTTGTTTTCCATAAATACAATGTTCGCAAAAATCAAACTCAAGGTTACAATCATCAAGCCCTTCTACAATATTTTTATTCTTCAAGTTTTTTAAACCTTTCTCTCCTATGTGACCAAGTCGATGATGCCACAATATAGTATTCTCTGCTGGGATTTTTACCTCCAACACATTTGTAGACAGAGAAGTGTCTTCACCTTTCTCTACAGGGACTAGTTTACATGACTCTATAGAGGCATTGTTACATTGAACAGGACGTGCATCCAACTTATACAGAGTGCCAGTACGAACACCCTTAGCCATTTTACATCCTTTACTTGAGAAAGAAACTTATACACCAACATCATTTAACTTACTAACAGAAAGAATATTACGAGCCAGACCTGGTATGTACAATACGCCACCAATCCCTTTGACTCTACCATCAGGAAATTGAATTCTATCTCTACCTCTGCCAATGATCTCCAATGTTGAATCACTTGTCAAGTACACCTTTCCACCATCATACTTCTCACACTTGGAGAACCATTCTCTATTGGACATCATGTGAAAGGATGCACCTAAATCAACTAGCCAGACATCATCTGATGCCTAAGTTGCCAAGGCTAGAATGAAGGTGTCTGAATTAATCTGAGAAGAGTCGAAGCATTCTTCTTCTTGGACTTTTTACCAGGAGAATTTGATCTCCCTATAGATTTGGATTTTGAATTCTTGTCTTTCTTCTTGCCTTTCTCTTTTGGTCTACCTCGAACAACAAGGGCCTCTTTGGCCATCTTAGAAGACTTCCTTCACATTTATTCAAACAAAATCGAAGCAGCCACGTCATCCATCTTGAATGCAGTTGTTGTGCTTCCAATAGCTATCACCAGATGATCCCAACTATTAGGTAACGAACACAAAAGGAGAATGCAACAATCCTCCTCCTTAGTATTTACACCTACAAACACTAGATGAGTAACACTCATGTTAAACGAGTTCAGATCGTCTACAACAGATGCACCTTCTTCCATCTTCAGGGAGTACAACTTCTTCCTTATGAAAATCTTATTTACCAGAGACTTTCCCTGATAAATATCACCAAACTTCTTCCATAATGAAGCTACAGACTTCTACTCATGGATGTTCACGAGTACAAAATCGGCCAGACTTAGTCTAATCAGACCTCTTTCTTTTCTATCAGCAACGTCCCAATCCTCTTGCTTCATACTTTGTGGTTTAGTTCTAAACACTACTACCCAGAGGTCTCTATCCATAAGAAAGTCTTCCATTTTGGGTTTCCATAACTCAAATTTATTTCCATTTAATTTTTCAATCTCTACTCTACTTGATGTACTCGTCATCTCAAACATAAACAATTTTTAACAATGCAAGACTCCCACTAGAATAATATTAACACAAAAAACTGACCTTTTAAACAAGGATAACACAATTGGCCAGGCTCTGATACCACTTGAAGGGAGAAAAGGGGATAGTGTGGAATACCTCCCTAACACTAATAAAACAGAGGAGAGGAGAAAGAACAAGTTCTATAGCTTCTTACAAAACTTTTGAGATGAATACATACAATAGAACATAGATAATAGGAAAAAGCATTCATGGACTGACACAAGTATTTACATGGGAAAACCTTTTCAGGTAAAAAACCCACCACACCAAGAAAAGACAATTTGTATTACAGTAATAAAAAAATTACATACAAATTTCAGTCTTCACTCTCTAATAATCAGCTCACGGCATCACTCAAGTTCACTCATTGTTACAATGCTCATAGGATACAATGAGCACACTCTACTTGACTTAGCCTACAAGTTACCAGGAACCATCACCTTTTGGTTTACATATAAAATAATGTAATTGATTGTCAAGTCTTACATTTGCATTCAATATTCCAACCAATCCCATAACTTGATCCATGTTGCATTGTTCATCCAAACAAGTAACCAATCTTCTCAGATTGCATCGGTTCGCCCAAGCATTTATTTCATGCCTTAATCGATTATATCTCTAGCTGAAACTCGGCCTACAATAATTGAAACTCGGCCTGCAATAATTGCCTTTTAACTTTTCGGTCTTCTTCTAATCAGATGTTTGGAACTTCCCTCATATCACCACTTTATTCATTTAATGCTTTGACTTTTGGTCAAACTCGGTCTAATCTCATACTATCTCCACTGCGCCATTGCTTTGAGCTCATACCCACCACAGCATGGCGGTGAGACCACTCAACTCACTCTCAACCTTTCCTGTGCTACCGTCAAGATCTTCAAGTCTCCTCATGGTGTGGCACTAACAACTAGGTAGACTGCAAGAGGTCAAATCCCGCTACTGGACCCTAACCGCCAGCCTTCCCTGACAAGGTTGGTGACCGCTCGCCCAGACCGCTAACGATCAACCGTGCTACCACGAAGGCAACCAGGCCAACCCACGATAGAGCGGTGACTACCTTGGCAGACCGCCAGTAGTCAACCATGGAGGCCACCAGGCCACCCGGTGATAGCGCAGTGACCGCCCTAGCAGACCGCCAATAGTCAACCATGCTACCACGGAGGCCACCGGGCTACCCCGCGATAGGGCGATGACTGCCTTGGTAGACCACTAGTGGTCTCACCGCGGCCACCATAGTGCGGCAGCAGCCGACATGACAGATAGCTAACTGCCTACCAGGGCCACCGTGGTGAGGGAAGACACCGTGCATGCTAAGGCGGTGAATTCCAATCCTCTCACTGCGGTACTGCCAAGGCATAAATAGACCTTCGCGGTAAAGTAGTAAGGGCAGAATTGATGCATTTTTCGCCAAGTCTTTTCTTACAGAGGCACAAGACTGGAAGTTGAGACATTATTTCCCAACATGATTGGATGGTGAGTTCTTCCTTGAGGTATGATATCAGATTCTGGAATTCCATACATTTCTTTCTCCAACTCCTTTTTAAGAAAAATAATTTCTTTCTCAAGATTTTTGCCTTCTTTTATCTTAGCTTCAATCAAGGCCTTTTGTCTTGTGCTCTCTTTCCTTGCATATTCTAGGTCTTCAAGAGTAGAAATAATAACCTTGGTGAGTAGCTTCGGGTATGATATTGTACCCTGCACTACACTAAGAAATGAGTGAAGGCTCTTAGGCTTCTAATTAACAAAGGTTCTTAGTGAGGGACAACAATGAACATAAAGCTTGTTTGTAGCTACCTAATATTAGGAGGCACTCTCTTGCTCTTCTCACCAAACAAGTCTCAATAAACTGAGGGTCTTGCGTCTTGGCTTTGAATGATGTTGGCCACTCCTTGAGGTACAACTTTCACTCTCCCCCCTTTGTATACCCCACTAGGAAACGTGGTTGAGTTCAAACCCTAGGGTGATGAAATCCCCAAGTGGGCCTCCTACTAAAAATAAAAATATGCTATTGTGTGTTTCTTGTAGACCCAAAATTGCACAAGTGTGTGAGGGGAGAGGATACACACACAACAACTTGGGATAGCACAAATATGTGCAAGAACACCAAACACGGTAAACATGGGTTCATTTAACCTTAAAATTTAAATGCGAGCTATCTAATAAAATAAAATAAACACAACGTTTTATTGATTAAGTCTTTGACCAATATCCTTCAACAATCCTATTAGTAGTTTATAGTTAAGTCTTTCTCAATTTCATGCAATAAAACTATTAGTATTTTTCTTCATCAAAGTCTTCTCCAATCATTCGGCAAGATACCTACACAAATAGATCGGTAATACAAAAACCCTTATCTAATCTAAATCAAAATGCAAACATAACTGAAAATTTTGAATGTTTTTACCTTGTTGATTTATCAATTAGATGTATTATAGAATGCATCATAGCAAAAAAAATCATTGTGATAGAGTAGTCAAATGTGTCACAGGATCCTCCAACTAACACAAACTCACAATATCTCACAAAATTAATCAGTATGAAGGACATGATTCATGTTGGGTTCACCAGAATGTAAGATCAGAAAATTAAGTGAATTCAACATAAATCATCAAATGATAACCACAAAAACTCATTAGATTTAAGCTAATAATTCCTAATCTACCAATGAAGAATGAAAAATAAATGCAAGAAGTTCAAAAAATAAACACACATTATACCTTATCACATTAATGCATCCATTGTCCTTCTTAATATTTTCTTTTTAAGCTATTGTTGTTGCTCTCAAAATTGTGTGCACAGTTGAGATAGGCACGGGATGATAATGACTGCAAGATTTTGAAGATCGTGGTTAGATTGAAAGAAGATGAAGGTCAGATTTATAGAGGATGTAGTTGTGATCGACAATCAAGATTCGATAGAAAATTGATGGACAAGATTAAATGAGAGAGTGTGCATGGGAAAGTTGGTCATTTTGAGAATATAGATGGGAAAGTTGCCCATTTAGATAATGTGCATGGAAAATTTGTCCATTTTTAAAATGGAAGGGAGGAAGAGTTAATTCGAGAGAAAAATGAAAGATGGAAGAATTAATTGGAGGAAAGAAATAGTTAATTGGAAGAGAAAATAGAAAAGAGGAAGAAAAGAAAATAAAAGGATGAAAGAAAGAAATATGACAAGTCTTAATAAAAAAAATTATTTATTTTCATCCTCATGTGAATAATTAAATAAATTAACATATTTATTCAATTATAGAAGATATTAGATCAAAATTTAAATTTTGCGAAAAATTTAAAAATGGTGCTCGCGGGCGAAAAAGTGCAGGAGCAAAAATCCACAACAAGCACAAGGAAAACTTGGGAAGACTTGGTACTAGAGGAAGAAAATGAGAAAAAGGAAAAGCTCAAAGCTCTTCCCAAAATCACAGGACACATCCCTCAGTGGGTATTTGAAAATGGTGAATGGGTAGACAAGTGTAACCCGTCCCATCTTCATCTGGAAAACTCAACGGGCTACAACTAGAAAAGAATCTTGTCCAATAATCACAATCGAATTTTGCACCAAAACATCAATGAAGATAAATCCTCAAAGGTTCAAAGGTGTGGGTGGCTCTGAGAAAATAGTCAACAAGAAAAACCCTCAGACCAAAATTGGCCTAGCAAAGGCAATTACAACCAGGTGCGAACCAGCAAAATTTGGAAAAACAAAAACCCGAGAAACCCTAACAATGGTAAAATGCATCAACAATCTGGGGATCTTTGAAGAGGGCTAAACCAGAGAGACGAAGATCTATTCACACAGAAATCTTATAGGAGAATCATGCAAAATAAACCAAATTTAAACCACGGGCTCCGGCCCCAGGGAAGCATACTCTTCCAATTGCCTTCGGAAATAATTGAGCGAAGAGTAGATCATCTAATGGAGATAGCTATGTTTTCCAAATGGATGGGTCATAGATGCCCAAGTGAGGAGATCAAATATTGGTGGAAAAACAAATTTAAAAACCAGGTAAGCATAAGCCAACTTCCAAACTCCTTTTTTCTCATAGAATTTAGTGATCAAAACTTAAAATTTGAAATAGTAAATGGAAAACCCTTATTCATGAATGGACATAGCTTCCACTGCCTGAATTGGACGGTTAATTTGACCCCTAGAACAACAAAATAAATCAAATTCTCATCTGGATCAAGCTAATTGACTTACCTTTAGAATTCTGGAACCTAGATGCCCTAATTCATATTGGTGTAGCCCTAGGGGTGTGCCTAGGTGTAAATGAGGAATTAATTAATGGAGTAGAAGGAGCTATAGCAGGAATTCTGGTGAAAATAGATGAATGGGTTGGGATCTACAAAAATTTGGAAATTCTGACAAAATATGGAAGCTGGCAACAAGAAATTGAAATATGGGCAAGATATGAGCAGAGAAAATGTCTCTTCAGAGACTCCTACTCGGAGGGCCCCTCAAATGGTGGAAAGTTCTCTACCAAAGAGAAAAGAAGCATAAACACAAATCTAAACTCCCATGACCCAAACTCCTCTTCAGCAGAAGCTCTTCCTAAAAAGGCCAACTTGAGCATGAAGCTTCAACCACCAGGTGAAGTGAGGTTGCTTCCCCATGCTCTAGAAACACCAAACAAGGAGCCCCTAGTTGGGAAACACAATAATACAGAGCTAGCTCTTAATTCCCTAATGGAAGGGGCCCGAGATCTTCAAAAAGACATAAAAACCCTATTAGGGATATTGACCAAAGAAACAGGGTCACAAGAGCCTAATCCCCAACCACCTCAAAGGATAGAAAAAGAGCTGGTACAAACCGCCCCAATCTCACTTATCTCATCTTCCCAAGAAACTGAAGGTGTAAATGATCATTCAAAAGATGAGGGTAGCTACCTTCATTTAGAGGAAGAATTGGGTCCATGGGAAGAATTAGAGACAGGGGAATTACTAAAAATAAGGCAATTAGAACAATCAGAATCCCAGATAAAAGCTCCAAACTTTAAGAAGAAATCCACCAGAGGCAGGATGCCAAACAAAGCCAAGCTGTTAATTGCAGGTAATGCCTCAGGACAACAAAAAATTCTAGTTGGGAAGGAAAATATCCTTCCCAGAGCAGAATGAGGATTATTTCATGGAATGTCAGAGGGATTAATGCCTCTGACAAATGGTGCATGGTCAAATGCCAAATTGACTGGTCAAAAGTGGACATTGTGCTCATTCAGGAAATAAAATGGAGAAAAGAAGAAAGCCAGAAGAGACTAGACTTTTGGAGGCAATGGAAAGGTCATTTCAAGGAAGCGTTAGGTGCCTCAGGTGGACTTGGAATCCTATGGAACCCCCTGTCAATAGAAGGTTCAGTGGAGAAAGAGGAAAATAACTGGCAACTTTTCAAGTTTAGAGATCTAAAGAAAAGAACCTCTTTCTTTTGTGTCAACATATATGGACCAATACCCACAGCAACAAAGAAACAAGTCTAGGACAAAATAACAAGTGAACTGGAAAACATAAATGGAGAATTAGGAATTTTAGCTGGAGACTTCAATGCAACCTTGAACAATGAGGAGAAATAGGGTGGTTAAGGGAGAATAACGGCCATCCAAAAATATTTTCAGGAATTCATAGATTCCAACCACCTAAAAGATATGATCACCAAAAATGGAACATTCACATGGTCCAATAGGAGGAAACGCTTTACCAACATTGCAGAAAGGCTTGATAGATTCCTCCTATGGGGAGATTGGGGTGTCTTGGCAACCACTCTAGAAGCCCAAATCTTGTCATTGATAGGATCAAACCATTTCCCCATTGCTCACTAACTCATTTGATTGCAAAACCCAATGAAACCTTCCGATGAAAGCTATATAATCAAATGTATTGTCGGCAACTTGTGCAAATTTTCATTTTTTAAAATTTTATCCTCGATGTTCGTTGGAATTTCAACGAACCATTTTTTTCGTCTATGTTTTGACGAAGATCTTTCACCGAAATTTTGACGGACCTGCAAAGTTAAATTGTGGTGGGCATAAATAAAATGAGCTCGACTATTTATTGCGATAGTGTTTTGCTCGACGGTTTTCTTGGGGAAAATCAGAAGAAACTCAAGAAGATATCGCCAGGTTGAGGGTATTCATTGTCTTTTTCCAGAATTCATTTGTGAAGTCAGATTTGTACTTCTAGGTTTGAAAATCATATTTTAAAGCAACATCTCATCATATTTCATTTCCAGATTTTAGACCTGACTTCACAAATTCTTTATAAGGCAATTGTTTATAACTAATGGAAAATTCTTGATGGATTTGGACAAAGATTATATTTGCAAGGTTTCAAACTTAACCCTAATGATCAATTTTCAATAGATTTGGGAGCCATAGCTAGATAATATCAAAGGTGTTGGTTGTTTTTTACTGTAACCAAGTTTATCTTCTAGACACATAGCATATAAAATCTTAGATAATGTTGCCTTAAAATACCATCAATCTATATTCTAACCCAATACTACTCATCAAATCCTTCTATGAACTTAGTCACCTATAACCTCACTCAAACATTTTAATTAATTCCTTGAATTAAAGCCAAAATGAGAATTACACACACCATAACAGTGAGATGAACAGAATAACCCTTGATCATTTTATTCAATATAATAATATATTCATACAATGGAGATACATGACCTTGAAATGAGTAATTTTGATTCAGATGCTAGTACTGTCTTGAAAATTAAGTACCCATGAAACTAAAACCTACAAAAAAATGATACTAAACCTAAGAATAGTATCTTCACTATAATATCAGGCTCTTTCCAAATTTGCTCTGCAACTTCACTTAGACTCAACCTAAAGATATCTAACTTGCTAACCCGTATTTCTGGTCCTGAAATCCTTCTTATAGGGAAAATAAAGGAGCAACAAGCATCAGACCATAAATACACATGTCACTGGTCACTTGGACCGCCTTATGACATTTCAAAAATTGGTTACAACAATTAAGTCTCTAGAGAATCTTTTTGTTCATCCTGTCCACTTCAAAATAACTATTGCATTTGCCAAACTTTGAAAACTTGCACCAAAACTACCGCCAAGACATAGCCAAAATTTGTTATAACCATAACCATTGAGCTGTTAACTGTCGGTTGTAGACTCTATTCTATTCTTGTTCAATTAAGTACTTTTCTACCCATCCTTGATATTCCTCGTTCGTTGGCCAATTAAAATTTACCACCTCATTTACCTTGGCACTATAAGGTGTATACTTTATTGCTACTTGATTGGCCTCCCTTTCAAAAGATTCCAAAAATGTGCTAGTGTTAATGATTTTATCCATACTACTCATCAACATGTCATAATCTGAGTCATCACAAATCAATTTGATTTGTGCATTGATGATTTCATCTACCCTATCCTGCCATTGTTGCAGTGATCTAACATTTCCTTGGGCATCTACAATATCTTGTAAAGATGTGTCACTCCAGTCATCAAAACTCTTTACCAACTCTTTAATCCTCTTGTTGAAATCATCAGGTAAGGCCTGGAAACCTTGCAGTGACTTCACAAAGTCTTGAGTAGGCCTTAATTGTTGAGGCATATTAGCTGCATTTTGAGAATTTCATTTCCAGATTTTGTTGTGCAAGTTCAATATTCTGATTTTAGGAGTCTAATAGTTGGAAATCATAGCAAAATCAGAATTTAATAATTTCTGGAATTAGCATTTGAAAGTGTTTTTTGGGGTCATTAACTTCAGACTATTTTCTCTTTTGTAGGGGTGGTTGCATGCCGAATTTTTTTGGTGTAAAATATCATAATTATTATATTTTGTTACCTGTGTATGATTAAAAATTATTGGAGTGTGATTTTGATATTTTTTGAAGATCTAAATATTCAAGCTTGGTAAATAAAAATCATGTCAGATAATATTAATCCAGAACAAAATGAAGAGTCATTTGATAGATTGTGGGCTAGATTCAAAAGAAAGGGTGATGGGAAATGTTATTTTCCTTGCAATAATTGCAAGGGCTTAAAGACGAGAAGAATTTTAATCACAACAGCTGAGAAACATTGTAGGCAACATGGTCATGTTGAAGGGGGGCATGGTTATCTTCCATTGGCAAGTTGTTTATTATATGTGTTTATATTGATTGAATTTGTAAATGTTTATATTGTTTTAACATTTGATATATATATATAAAATCACTTGATCATGATCATGGTTTATTTGTGTCTGTCATTATTATAAAGGTGGGGCGCCCTAGGGCACATGATATGGATTATCATGACTCGGAGAATGTGGTTTTGCAAACGGAGGAACATGGAGATGTGAATATCAAAGATGAATTTAATGTTCTTATGGAAGAAGATGATCATGTGCCAGAAAACACAATTGAAGATGATGGTACAAATACATTGATCTATGACACATGTAGTGGCACATCTGATCATGTTGATCGAGATGACTTTGATGATGTTCATGATTTACCTATACTTGAGAAGGAATACGAGCCCCTTTATGAAGGATCCCAAACAAATATTCTCTCTGTTGTATTGTTGTTGGTGAACTTGAAGGTTATGAATGGTTTATCCAACATAGAAATTTCACGGATGTTAAGGTATGTCATATATGTCATCTATTTTAATTGTTGTTAGTTCATCACTAGTAAATAATGGATGAAGTATGTACCATTAATATTCTTTATATTAAGAAATTATTTTTTGTTGTAGATTGATTGGTGAATTTTTGTTACCACCATCAAATATTTTACCTCGCTCATACTGAGATTTATCTAGCATTATGAAAGATATTGGAATGGAGTATCAAGCAATAGGTGCATGTCCCAATGATCATATTATATATCATAAACAACATGAATTTGCAACAGAATGCCCAAAATTTCATGTAAGTAGATATCGAACAAATCAACTAACAAAAAAGGTGCCTTGCAAGGTTCTTCGTTATATTCCCATTATTCCACGTATGCAACAATTATTTAGGTGCAAAAGCTTAGCACAATTTATGGATTACCATGCACGAAATAGAAGTGGAGATGAGATTTTTCAAATGCTTGTGAATGGTTCTGCATTTAGGGACATGGAGGAAAAATGGCCACACTTTAAAGAAGAACCTCATAATCTCAGGCTTTCATTGGCAGTGGACAGTGTCAATCCATTTGGAGAGCTAAGATCTATTTACTCGATGTGGCCTATTTTTGTTATCAACAATAACATTCCTCCATGAATGTCAATAAAGAGGGAGCACATAATGTTGGCAATGATTGTTCTAGGTATTTGTTTACATCAATTTTATTTAAGGTAGTAGCATCTGATTTGTCTTATTTGTTGCATAATGACTTATATGTTTTTTCATTTAATAGTCATGTACATGAATTTATATATATTGTAGTAAAATGGTTATAATAATTAAGTAATGTTTATGTTCATTCAACTAGGTAAGTACCAAGTTAAAGATATGAATGTATGTATTGAACCTCTTATCGATCAGTTACTAAAGTTATGGAATGACGTGACTATGTATGACGTATCTAGACCAATAGGGAAAAGACAATTTGAATTCCATGCAATGCTTGTATGGACAATTCATGATGCCCCAGGGCTAACACATTTTTCTGGTATGTTATAACGTTTGACTTCATGACTTTAATGATATTTAATTTTATGAAGTAGATATCATGCATATTTTTAAAATAATCTATTCATTATATATAATTATAAAAATTGACATATTTAATCCAATTATATATGATTCGCAAGTCTTCAAACAAAGAGAAAATTTGCATGTCCAATTTGTGGTCCAAAGATGAAATCTCTTCATTCAACAAGTTTAGGAAAGTAGGTGTTTGATGAGTATAAGCACTTCCTCCATAGAAATCATAAGTATCAAACTACTAATAAACATCTTTTCAATGGGAAAGAAAAGACTACATCAAAACCATGAAGAATGACACCTCGCCTATGGAAGTTGGAATATAATAGAATTAATCTTCAAGGTTATACATCGGATCAAATTTTTTATCTATCATTTATGATATGTTTTGAATTTATATTTTTATATTGTGTTGTGTTTACTCATGCTGTAATTGGCAATGATTGTCGTTGTTAATTTGTTTAACTTATATGCTTCATGAAGGTCATCAAGGCATTAATGGTTGGCTTCAACAAGGACTGAAAAGTTATCCCAGACAATTTAGTAGGTTGCCCTACTATGAGAAGCTACAAATTGTGCATTTGTTTGATATAATGTATATCGGCAAGAAGATGACAGAAACGTTATGGAAAATATTGGTTGGAAGGCATGACAAAGAAAAAATTGTCAAAATTTGTAGTGACATTCAGGAAGCTAGTCGTGCAATGAAAAATTTCATTCAATTAAATAGCGATGGAGACCAAATTAATATAAGTGCCCTTCCTTGGTTATTAACGGAGCAACAAAGCAATGCTATAAAACAAGTCATACGAAAAATTCGATATCCCAAGGGATTTGCTACAAACATAAACAATATCATAACAAAGAAAGGTGAATTTGGGTAAGGGATGAAAATGCATGATTGGCATACCTTCATTAAGGTAATTATTCTGGTATATTATATATATATTTGTATATTGCATGTACTTTTCAGTGTATTATGTTTACTAATTTTGAAAAAATATTAATGAAAAGATCATTTTATAATTGTTGCAGTACATTCTACCTCTATCTCTCCCAGACAACTTAGACAACAATGTCAAGAAATTTATATATGATCTTAAAAAATACATGAGGTAAGTAGCGATATTTGTTCAATTCGTTGTATATTTTTGTTAAATATCGTTAATATATTTGTGCCTTGAATCACTTGTAGATGGTTTTCATCTAAAGAAATCCATCAAGAAGATATAAATTATTGGAAGAGAAAAATTTTTCATCTAATGTGTGAAATGTAAAAGTGTCTACCTTCGACATTTTTTAATGCACAAGAATACTACCTCATACACCAAGTTGAGGAGACTGAATTGTGTGGACTCGTACACATAAGGTCAATGTGGATGGTTGAGGGGCACTTGAAATTTTTGAAGGCTTTGGTTAGACAAAGAGCATATCCTGAGGGTTCTATGGTGGAGGGATACATGGTATACCAGACCATGGTGTACATTACTAAATATCTTCCTAAGTTTGCAGCAAAGATCCATGTAGACCGTATTTGGGATCCCAACTCCATTAACAAATTCGAAGGGGAGTACCTGATGAGGAAAGGTAGATTGAGGAAAGTGACAAGTAATTATAAGATGGTCATGGAGATTAATTAGAATACATTTTACATTTGGTTTTTATGTATATTGTACTTATTTAATTATTAATCTTCAATATTCATCAATTATAAATTAAGGTCGTATACCATGGTAATTAACTAATTATACGTCATTTGTGAATTTCATTTTTTTTTTTATACAGTTGGTCGAGAGTGGGATGCACTAAATTTATACGTCGCAAACAATATTGATTGGATGACGGTATGGATTGAACTATGTCAACAATCTGGTCGCGCATTAACATGGGAAGGTGTGGCTTCATTGGTTAAAGAAGCTCATCGTAATGGAGATTCCAATGTTACACCAAGGGAAATTGATTTAGCATATGGTTTAAGAGATAAATAGGTATGTATAAATATATTAATCACCCATATTATTAAATTATTTTCAATTATATTGATGTATATATATGTTGAGATTTTTTTCTTTGCATACATTCAACCAAGAATAAATATGTTTATCAACTGGAAATATTACAATAAGTTTTACATGTTTGACATAGTGCAAGTGAAACACCAGAAGGCTATGTGGTGCAATGGTAATAAATTTTGAATCAAAAAGTTGGATGACACGAAGAAAACTTGTGATTATGGGATAACTGCAATCTTCCAAGTGACTAATGTTTCATCTAGAAGCAACATACATCCAGAAGTCTCAGAAAATCAATACTATGGGATTTTGGATGATATACTTGAGTGTGACTTTAAGTCCTTCAAATTAGTTTTGTTTTTCGTCCTATGGTACAAGCTACGATTGAATGAAAATGATCCTAAGAGAACTGTTATTGAACATGATAATGGATTTACCATGGTTAATACAAGGTATTTTGAGCGAGTTGAAAATGAGCCCTATGTTCTTCCAACCCAATGTGAGCAGGTATTTTACTCAGAGGTTCCAGGTAAAGCGGGTTGGCCATATGTTGTTATACATGATCCAAGAGGAAGGTCGGTAAAGTATAATGTGGTGGAAGAAGAAGATAGTGAAGAAATAGAAGATGATGTAGACGACGATCAGGATCAATAGTTAGTGGATGATGTGCCTGACGAAGATGTCGAAGAGGAGGAACTAGATCATGATGATGTAGGAGTTAATGTTCATGAAGATGATATCCATGTGGATGATAAAATTATCTAAACTGATATCAATGATGATGATGATGATATGACCAATCCTTACAATGTTGAATCTAGATTGGATGATACAAACAAAGAGTTGGATGAAGAAGAAGATCAATGACATTGAAATGTATGAGGTATGTGATTGTATTATCTATTTGATAGTAATTTATTGATAGAATTATATTTGACTTATGTGGTTACATAATTAATTTATGATGTTTTTAATTTTAATTATGTTTGAATTATATTAGAATATGTTCAATTAATAGATGTAAAAAATAAAATGGATAAACCAAAAGATGAAAGCGTGAGACCACTGCCTTGTTGGGTGTATGGAGTCTAATGAAAATCTATAAAAGTGTAATCTATGATGGAAATAATTCAAAGTTTTTGGCACACAGATGTAGTTTATAACTTGTATAAATGTGCAAGTAAATGACTGAAAAAATCTAATTGAGATAGAATGACAATCCTAGTTATGTGATTCTTCTTATTGATCCAATTAATACTCTTCAGTTACTATGATTGACTAGAAGGGTTTAATATTTACTTGAAAGAACCAAATAATCACATCACACAAATACAACAAATGTGTATCGGTAAACTGAATATATATATGCTTGATATATCAATTTAAACAATAAAAAAGCATCAAAATGGATACAACCAGATAACTGTATAATTCCACAAACAACAGATACCAAGATTAAGC
>CM021101.1:469245406-469269711 GCA_007115665.2 Sequoiadendron giganteum | reverse complement strand
TCCTTGAGGTACAACTTTCACTCTCCCCCCTTTGTATACCCCACTAGGAAACGTGGTTGAGTTCAAACCCTAGGGTGATGAAATCCCCAAGTGGGCCTCCTACTAAAAATAAAAATATGCTATTGTGTGTTTCTTGTAGACCCAAAATTGCACAAGTGTGTGAGGGGAGAGGATACACACACAACAACTTGGGATAGCACAAATATGTGCAAGAACACCAAACACGGTAAACATGGGTTCATTTAACCTTAAAATTTAAATGCGAGCTATCTAATAAAATAAAATAAACACAACGTTTTATTGATTAAGTCTTTGACCAATATCCTTCAACAATCCTATTAGTAGTTTATAGTTAAGTCTTTCTCAATTTCATGCAATAAAACTATTAGTATTTTTCTTCATCAAAGTCTTCTCCAATCATTCGGCAAGATACCTACACAAATAGATCGGTAATACAAAAACCCTTATCTAATCTAAATCAAAATGCAAACATAACTGAAAATTTTGAATGTTTTTACCTTGTTGATTTATCAATTAGATGTATTATAGAATGCATCATAGCAAAAAAAATCATTGTGATAGAGTAGTCAAATGTGTCACAGGATCCTCCAACTAACACAAACTCACAATATCTCACAAAATTAATCAGTATGAAGGACATGATTCATGTTGGGTTCACCAGAATGTAAGATCAGAAAATTAAGTGAATTCAACATAAATCATCAAATGATAACCACAAAAACTCATTAGATTTAAGCTAATAATTCCTAATCTACCAATGAAGAATGAAAAATAAATGCAAGAAGTTCAAAAAATAAACACACATTATACCTTATCACATTAATGCATCCATTGTCCTTCTTAATATTTTCTTTTTAAGCTATTGTTGTTGCTCTCAAAATTGTGTGCACAGTTGAGATAGGCACGGGATGATAATGACTGCAAGATTTTGAAGATCGTGGTTAGATTGAAAGAAGATGAAGGTCAGATTTATAGAGGATGTAGTTGTGATCGACAATCAAGATTCGATAGAAAATTGATGGACAAGATTAAATGAGAGAGTGTGCATGGGAAAGTTGGTCATTTTGAGAATATAGATGGGAAAGTTGCCCATTTAGATAATGTGCATGGAAAATTTGTCCATTTTTAAAATGGAAGGGAGGAAGAGTTAATTCGAGAGAAAAATGAAAGATGGAAGAATTAATTGGAGGAAAGAAATAGTTAATTGGAAGAGAAAATAGAAAAGAGGAAGAAAAGAAAATAAAAGGATGAAAGAAAGAAATATGACAAGTCTTAATAAAAAAAATTATTTATTTTCATCCTCATGTGAATAATTAAATAAATTAACATATTTATTCAATTATAGAAGATATTAGATCAAAATTTAAATTTTGCGAAAAATTTAAAAATGGTGCTCGCGGGCGAAAAAGTGCAGGAGCAAAAATCCACAACAAGCACAAGGAAAACTTGGGAAGACTTGGTACTAGAGGAAGAAAATGAGAAAAAGGAAAAGCTCAAAGCTCTTCCCAAAATCACAGGACACATCCCTCAGTGGGTATTTGAAAATGGTGAATGGGTAGACAAGTGTAACCCGTCCCATCTTCATCTGGAAAACTCAACGGGCTACAACTAGAAAAGAATCTTGTCCAATAATCACAATCGAATTTTGCACCAAAACATCAATGAAGATAAATCCTCAAAGGTTCAAAGGTGTGGGTGGCTCTGAGAAAATAGTCAACAAGAAAAACCCTCAGACCAAAATTGGCCTAGCAAAGGCAATTACAACCAGGTGCGAACCAGCAAAATTTGGAAAAACAAAAACCCGAGAAACCCTAACAATGGTAAAATGCATCAACAATCTGGGGATCTTTGAAGAGGGCTAAACCAGAGAGACGAAGATCTATTCACACAGAAATCTTATAGGAGAATCATGCAAAATAAACCAAATTTAAACCACGGGCTCCGGCCCCAGGGAAGCATACTCTTCCAATTGCCTTCGGAAATAATTGAGCGAAGAGTAGATCATCTAATGGAGATAGCTATGTTTTCCAAATGGATGGGTCATAGATGCCCAAGTGAGGAGATCAAATATTGGTGGAAAAACAAATTTAAAAACCAGGTAAGCATAAGCCAACTTCCAAACTCCTTTTTTCTCATAGAATTTAGTGATCAAAACTTAAAATTTGAAATAGTAAATGGAAAACCCTTATTCATGAATGGACATAGCTTCCACTGCCTGAATTGGACGGTTAATTTGACCCCTAGAACAACAAAATAAATCAAATTCTCATCTGGATCAAGCTAATTGACTTACCTTTAGAATTCTGGAACCTAGATGCCCTAATTCATATTGGTGTAGCCCTAGGGGTGTGCCTAGGTGTAAATGAGGAATTAATTAATGGAGTAGAAGGAGCTATAGCAGGAATTCTGGTGAAAATAGATGAATGGGTTGGGATCTACAAAAATTTGGAAATTCTGACAAAATATGGAAGCTGGCAACAAGAAATTGAAATATGGGCAAGATATGAGCAGAGAAAATGTCTCTTCAGAGACTCCTACTCGGAGGGCCCCTCAAATGGTGGAAAGTTCTCTACCAAAGAGAAAAGAAGCATAAACACAAATCTAAACTCCCATGACCCAAACTCCTCTTCAGCAGAAGCTCTTCCTAAAAAGGCCAACTTGAGCATGAAGCTTCAACCACCAGGTGAAGTGAGGTTGCTTCCCCATGCTCTAGAAACACCAAACAAGGAGCCCCTAGTTGGGAAACACAATAATACAGAGCTAGCTCTTAATTCCCTAATGGAAGGGGCCCGAGATCTTCAAAAAGACATAAAAACCCTATTAGGGATATTGACCAAAGAAACAGGGTCACAAGAGCCTAATCCCCAACCACCTCAAAGGATAGAAAAAGAGCTGGTACAAACCGCCCCAATCTCACTTATCTCATCTTCCCAAGAAACTGAAGGTGTAAATGATCATTCAAAAGATGAGGGTAGCTACCTTCATTTAGAGGAAGAATTGGGTCCATGGGAAGAATTAGAGACAGGGGAATTACTAAAAATAAGGCAATTAGAACAATCAGAATCCCAGATAAAAGCTCCAAACTTTAAGAAGAAATCCACCAGAGGCAGGATGCCAAACAAAGCCAAGCTGTTAATTGCAGGTAATGCCTCAGGACAACAAAAAATTCTAGTTGGGAAGGAAAATATCCTTCCCAGAGCAGAATGAGGATTATTTCATGGAATGTCAGAGGGATTAATGCCTCTGACAAATGGTGCATGGTCAAATGCCAAATTGACTGGTCAAAAGTGGACATTGTGCTCATTCAGGAAATAAAATGGAGAAAAGAAGAAAGCCAGAAGAGACTAGACTTTTGGAGGCAATGGAAAGGTCATTTCAAGGAAGCGTTAGGTGCCTCAGGTGGACTTGGAATCCTATGGAACCCCCTGTCAATAGAAGGTTCAGTGGAGAAAGAGGAAAATAACTGGCAACTTTTCAAGTTTAGAGATCTAAAGAAAAGAACCTCTTTCTTTTGTGTCAACATATATGGACCAATACCCACAGCAACAAAGAAACAAGTCTAGGACAAAATAACAAGTGAACTGGAAAACATAAATGGAGAATTAGGAATTTTAGCTGGAGACTTCAATGCAACCTTGAACAATGAGGAGAAATAGGGTGGTTAAGGGAGAATAACGGCCATCCAAAAATATTTTCAGGAATTCATAGATTCCAACCACCTAAAAGATATGATCACCAAAAATGGAACATTCACATGGTCCAATAGGAGGAAACGCTTTACCAACATTGCAGAAAGGCTTGATAGATTCCTCCTATGGGGAGATTGGGGTGTCTTGGCAACCACTCTAGAAGCCCAAATCTTGTCATTGATAGGATCAAACCATTTCCCCATTGCTCACTAACTCATTTGATTGCAAAACCCAATGAAACCTTCCGATGAAAGCTATATAATCAAATGTATTGTCGGCAACTTGTGCAAATTTTCATTTTTTAAAATTTTATCCTCGATGTTCGTTGGAATTTCAACGAACCATTTTTTTCGTCTATGTTTTGACGAAGATCTTTCACCGAAATTTTGACGGACCTGCAAAGTTAAATTGTGGTGGGCATAAATAAAATGAGCTCGACTATTTATTGCGATAGTGTTTTGCTCGACGGTTTTCTTGGGGAAAATCAGAAGAAACTCAAGAAGATATCGCCAGGTTGAGGGTATTCATTGTCTTTTTCCAGAATTCATTTGTGAAGTCAGATTTGTACTTCTAGGTTTGAAAATCATATTTTAAAGCAACATCTCATCATATTTCATTTCCAGATTTTAGACCTGACTTCACAAATTCTTTATAAGGCAATTGTTTATAACTAATGGAAAATTCTTGATGGATTTGGACAAAGATTATATTTGCAAGGTTTCAAACTTAACCCTAATGATCAATTTTCAATAGATTTGGGAGCCATAGCTAGATAATATCAAAGGTGTTGGTTGTTTTTTACTGTAACCAAGTTTATCTTCTAGACACATAGCATATAAAATCTTAGATAATGTTGCCTTAAAATACCATCAATCTATATTCTAACCCAATACTACTCATCAAATCCTTCTATGAACTTAGTCACCTATAACCTCACTCAAACATTTTAATTAATTCCTTGAATTAAAGCCAAAATGAGAATTACACACACCATAACAGTGAGATGAACAGAATAACCCTTGATCATTTTATTCAATATAATAATATATTCATACAATGGAGATACATGACCTTGAAATGAGTAATTTTGATTCAGATGCTAGTACTGTCTTGAAAATTAAGTACCCATGAAACTAAAACCTACAAAAAAATGATACTAAACCTAAGAATAGTATCTTCACTATAATATCAGGCTCTTTCCAAATTTGCTCTGCAACTTCACTTAGACTCAACCTAAAGATATCTAACTTGCTAACCCGTATTTCTGGTCCTGAAATCCTTCTTATAGGGAAAATAAAGGAGCAACAAGCATCAGACCATAAATACACATGTCACTGGTCACTTGGACCGCCTTATGACATTTCAAAAATTGGTTACAACAATTAAGTCTCTAGAGAATCTTTTTGTTCATCCTGTCCACTTCAAAATAACTATTGCATTTGCCAAACTTTGAAAACTTGCACCAAAACTACCGCCAAGACATAGCCAAAATTTGTTATAACCATAACCATTGAGCTGTTAACTGTCGGTTGTAGACTCTATTCTATTCTTGTTCAATTAAGTACTTTTCTACCCATCCTTGATATTCCTCGTTCGTTGGCCAATTAAAATTTACCACCTCATTTACCTTGGCACTATAAGGTGTATACTTTATTGCTACTTGATTGGCCTCCCTTTCAAAAGATTCCAAAAATGTGCTAGTGTTAATGATTTTATCCATACTACTCATCAACATGTCATAATCTGAGTCATCACAAATCAATTTGATTTGTGCATTGATGATTTCATCTACCCTATCCTGCCATTGTTGCAGTGATCTAACATTTCCTTGGGCATCTACAATATCTTGTAAAGATGTGTCACTCCAGTCATCAAAACTCTTTACCAACTCTTTAATCCTCTTGTTGAAATCATCAGGTAAGGCCTGGAAACCTTGCAGTGACTTCACAAAGTCTTGAGTAGGCCTTAATTGTTGAGGCATATTAGCTGCATTTTGAGAATTTCATTTCCAGATTTTGTTGTGCAAGTTCAATATTCTGATTTTAGGAGTCTAATAGTTGGAAATCATAGCAAAATCAGAATTTAATAATTTCTGGAATTAGCATTTGAAAGTGTTTTTTGGGGTCATTAACTTCAGACTATTTTCTCTTTTGTAGGGGTGGTTGCATGCCGAATTTTTTTGGTGTAAAATATCATAATTATTATATTTTGTTACCTGTGTATGATTAAAAATTATTGGAGTGTGATTTTGATATTTTTTGAAGATCTAAATATTCAAGCTTGGTAAATAAAAATCATGTCAGATAATATTAATCCAGAACAAAATGAAGAGTCATTTGATAGATTGTGGGCTAGATTCAAAAGAAAGGGTGATGGGAAATGTTATTTTCCTTGCAATAATTGCAAGGGCTTAAAGACGAGAAGAATTTTAATCACAACAGCTGAGAAACATTGTAGGCAACATGGTCATGTTGAAGGGGGGCATGGTTATCTTCCATTGGCAAGTTGTTTATTATATGTGTTTATATTGATTGAATTTGTAAATGTTTATATTGTTTTAACATTTGATATATATATATAAAATCACTTGATCATGATCATGGTTTATTTGTGTCTGTCATTATTATAAAGGTGGGGCGCCCTAGGGCACATGATATGGATTATCATGACTCGGAGAATGTGGTTTTGCAAACGGAGGAACATGGAGATGTGAATATCAAAGATGAATTTAATGTTCTTATGGAAGAAGATGATCATGTGCCAGAAAACACAATTGAAGATGATGGTACAAATACATTGATCTATGACACATGTAGTGGCACATCTGATCATGTTGATCGAGATGACTTTGATGATGTTCATGATTTACCTATACTTGAGAAGGAATACGAGCCCCTTTATGAAGGATCCCAAACAAATATTCTCTCTGTTGTATTGTTGTTGGTGAACTTGAAGGTTATGAATGGTTTATCCAACATAGAAATTTCACGGATGTTAAGGTATGTCATATATGTCATCTATTTTAATTGTTGTTAGTTCATCACTAGTAAATAATGGATGAAGTATGTACCATTAATATTCTTTATATTAAGAAATTATTTTTTGTTGTAGATTGATTGGTGAATTTTTGTTACCACCATCAAATATTTTACCTCGCTCATACTGAGATTTATCTAGCATTATGAAAGATATTGGAATGGAGTATCAAGCAATAGGTGCATGTCCCAATGATCATATTATATATCATAAACAACATGAATTTGCAACAGAATGCCCAAAATTTCATGTAAGTAGATATCGAACAAATCAACTAACAAAAAAGGTGCCTTGCAAGGTTCTTCGTTATATTCCCATTATTCCACGTATGCAACAATTATTTAGGTGCAAAAGCTTAGCACAATTTATGGATTACCATGCACGAAATAGAAGTGGAGATGAGATTTTTCAAATGCTTGTGAATGGTTCTGCATTTAGGGACATGGAGGAAAAATGGCCACACTTTAAAGAAGAACCTCATAATCTCAGGCTTTCATTGGCAGTGGACAGTGTCAATCCATTTGGAGAGCTAAGATCTATTTACTCGATGTGGCCTATTTTTGTTATCAACAATAACATTCCTCCATGAATGTCAATAAAGAGGGAGCACATAATGTTGGCAATGATTGTTCTAGGTATTTGTTTACATCAATTTTATTTAAGGTAGTAGCATCTGATTTGTCTTATTTGTTGCATAATGACTTATATGTTTTTTCATTTAATAGTCATGTACATGAATTTATATATATTGTAGTAAAATGGTTATAATAATTAAGTAATGTTTATGTTCATTCAACTAGGTAAGTACCAAGTTAAAGATATGAATGTATGTATT
This sequence comes from Sequoiadendron giganteum, assembly GCA_007115665.2. Lineage (NCBI taxonomy): Eukaryota > Viridiplantae > Streptophyta > Pinopsida > Cupressales > Cupressaceae > Sequoiadendron > Sequoiadendron giganteum. The sequence goes on along the minus strand of CM021101.1, from coordinate 469,262,130 downwards.
GAACCTCTTATCGATCAGTTACTAAAGTTATGGAATGACGTGACTATGTATGACGTATCTAGACCAATAGGGAAAAGACAATTTGAATTCCATGCAATGCTTGTATGGACAATTCATGATGCCCCAGGGCTAACACATTTTTCTGGTATGTTATAACGTTTGACTTCATGACTTTAATGATATTTAATTTTATGAAGTAGATATCATGCATATTTTTAAAATAATCTATTCATTATATATAATTATAAAAATTGACATATTTAATCCAATTATATATGATTCGCAAGTCTTCAAACAAAGAGAAAATTTGCATGTCCAATTTGTGGTCCAAAGATGAAATCTCTTCATTCAACAAGTTTAGGAAAGTAGGTGTTTGATGAGTATAAGCACTTCCTCCATAGAAATCATAAGTATCAAACTACTAATAAACATCTTTTCAATGGGAAAGAAAAGACTACATCAAAACCATGAAGAATGACACCTCGCCTATGGAAGTTGGAATATAATAGAATTAATCTTCAAGGTTATACATCGGATCAAATTTTTTATCTATCATTTATGATATGTTTTGAATTTATATTTTTATATTGTGTTGTGTTTACTCATGCTGTAATTGGCAATGATTGTCGTTGTTAATTTGTTTAACTTATATGCTTCATGAAGGTCATCAAGGCATTAATGGTTGGCTTCAACAAGGACTGAAAAGTTATCCCAGACAATTTAGTAGGTTGCCCTACTATGAGAAGCTACAAATTGTGCATTTGTTTGATATAATGTATATCGGCAAGAAGATGACAGAAACGTTATGGAAAATATTGGTTGGAAGGCATGACAAAGAAAAAATTGTCAAAATTTGTAGTGACATTCAGGAAGCTAGTCGTGCAATGAAAAATTTCATTCAATTAAATAGCGATGGAGACCAAATTAATATAAGTGCCCTTCCTTGGTTATTAACGGAGCAACAAAGCAATGCTATAAAACAAGTCATACGAAAAATTCGATATCCCAAGGGATTTGCTACAAACATAAACAATATCATAACAAAGAAAGGTGAATTTGGGTAAGGGATGAAAATGCATGATTGGCATACCTTCATTAAGGTAATTATTCTGGTATATTATATATATATTTGTATATTGCATGTACTTTTCAGTGTATTATGTTTACTAATTTTGAAAAAATATTAATGAAAAGATCATTTTATAATTGTTGCAGTACATTCTACCTCTATCTCTCCCAGACAACTTAGACAACAATGTCAAGAAATTTATATATGATCTTAAAAAATACATGAGGTAAGTAGCGATATTTGTTCAATTCGTTGTATATTTTTGTTAAATATCGTTAATATATTTGTGCCTTGAATCACTTGTAGATGGTTTTCATCTAAAGAAATCCATCAAGAAGATATAAATTATTGGAAGAGAAAAATTTTTCATCTAATGTGTGAAATGTAAAAGTGTCTACCTTCGACATTTTTTAATGCACAAGAATACTACCTCATACACCAAGTTGAGGAGACTGAATTGTGTGGACTCGTACACATAAGGTCAATGTGGATGGTTGAGGGGCACTTGAAATTTTTGAAGGCTTTGGTTAGACAAAGAGCATATCCTGAGGGTTCTATGGTGGAGGGATACATGGTATACCAGACCATGGTGTACATTACTAAATATCTTCCTAAGTTTGCAGCAAAGATCCATGTAGACCGTATTTGGGATCCCAACTCCATTAACAAATTCGAAGGGGAGTACCTGATGAGGAAAGGTAGATTGAGGAAAGTGACAAGTAATTATAAGATGGTCATGGAGATTAATTAGAATACATTTTACATTTGGTTTTTATGTATATTGTACTTATTTAATTATTAATCTTCAATATTCATCAATTATAAATTAAGGTCGTATACCATGGTAATTAACTAATTATACGTCATTTGTGAATTTCATTTTTTTTTTTATACAGTTGGTCGAGAGTGGGATGCACTAAATTTATACGTCGCAAACAATATTGATTGGATGACGGTATGGATTGAACTATGTCAACAATCTGGTCGCGCATTAACATGGGAAGGTGTGGCTTCATTGGTTAAAGAAGCTCATCGTAATGGAGATTCCAATGTTACACCAAGGGAAATTGATTTAGCATATGGTTTAAGAGATAAATAGGTATGTATAAATATATTAATCACCCATATTATTAAATTATTTTCAATTATATTGATGTATATATATGTTGAGATTTTTTTCTTTGCATACATTCAACCAAGAATAAATATGTTTATCAACTGGAAATATTACAATAAGTTTTACATGTTTGACATAGTGCAAGTGAAACACCAGAAGGCTATGTGGTGCAATGGTAATAAATTTTGAATCAAAAAGTTGGATGACACGAAGAAAACTTGTGATTATGGGATAACTGCAATCTTCCAAGTGACTAATGTTTCATCTAGAAGCAACATACATCCAGAAGTCTCAGAAAATCAATACTATGGGATTTTGGATGATATACTTGAGTGTGACTTTAAGTCCTTCAAATTAGTTTTGTTTTTCGTCCTATGGTACAAGCTACGATTGAATGAAAATGATCCTAAGAGAACTGTTATTGAACATGATAATGGATTTACCATGGTTAATACAAGGTATTTTGAGCGAGTTGAAAATGAGCCCTATGTTCTTCCAACCCAATGTGAGCAGGTATTTTACTCAGAGGTTCCAGGTAAAGCGGGTTGGCCATATGTTGTTATACATGATCCAAGAGGAAGGTCGGTAAAGTATAATGTGGTGGAAGAAGAAGATAGTGAAGAAATAGAAGATGATGTAGACGACGATCAGGATCAATAGTTAGTGGATGATGTGCCTGACGAAGATGTCGAAGAGGAGGAACTAGATCATGATGATGTAGGAGTTAATGTTCATGAAGATGATATCCATGTGGATGATAAAATTATCTAAACTGATATCAATGATGATGATGATGATATGACCAATCCTTACAATGTTGAATCTAGATTGGATGATACAAACAAAGAGTTGGATGAAGAAGAAGATCAATGACATTGAAATGTATGAGGTATGTGATTGTATTATCTATTTGATAGTAATTTATTGATAGAATTATATTTGACTTATGTGGTTACATAATTAATTTATGATGTTTTTAATTTTAATTATGTTTGAATTATATTAGAATATGTTCAATTAATAGATGTAAAAAATAAAATGGATAAACCAAAAGATGAAAGCGTGAGACCACTGCCTTGTTGGGTGTATGGAGTCTAATGAAAATCTATAAAAGTGTAATCTATGATGGAAATAATTCAAAGTTTTTGGCACACAGATGTAGTTTATAACTTGTATAAATGTGCAAGTAAATGACTGAAAAAATCTAATTGAGATAGAATGACAATCCTAGTTATGTGATTCTTCTTATTGATCCAATTAATACTCTTCAGTTACTATGATTGACTAGAAGGGTTTAATATTTACTTGAAAGAACCAAATAATCACATCACACAAATACAACAAATGTGTATCGGTAAACTGAATATATATATGCTTGATATATCAATTTAAACAATAAAAAAGCATCAAAATGGATACAACCAGATAACTGTATAATTCCACAAACAACAGATACCAAGATTAAGCCACAAGTTAAGACATCTTCATTAACTTCATCAAAATTCATACATGCATCTGAGTCTTTTAAAGGAAGTTTCATTGCAAACTATTTACGGAATCTTTCTCCTATCAGCCTATATTTGCTTTACATTATGAAACAGATATAAATATATCAAAATTGTGAAAGGGTGCATCCTTTGAGAAATGTGTTTTGCTTAAAAACAATAAAAAACTAGAAATTATGCTCTATTAAGCCATAAATAGATGTTTGACAGATAATCTCGGTAAGTTGGCCGCTTGTGTGTATCAACATCCTCCAATGCATTCCTTATGGCTATCTCAATTTTGAACATCTTCTCATTCTGTTCACATGCCCTGTCCATTGTTAAATAATTTCTTGTGGTTGTCTCCAGAATTTTTTGCATAATCGTCTCGTATTCTTTCATCCATCCTATGGTAATAGACATCATTTTACTCCTCTTCAGTTAAGTACTTGTCCACCCATCTCTAATACTCTTCATCCGTTGGCCAGCCAAAATTCACCACCTCATTCACCTTAGTATTCTAAGGTGTGTACTTCAATGCAACCTGATTGGATTCTCTTTCAGAAAACTCTAAGAATGTGTTGGTGTTAATTATCTTATCCATACTATTTACCAGAAAATCATAGCTTGAATCATCACAAATCGATTTGATTTGTGCATTGATAACTTCTTCTGCCCCATCCTACCACTGTTGCAATGTCTTAACATTTCCTTGTGCATCAATAATCTCTAGCAAAAATGTATCATTCCAGTCATCAAAGCTCTTTATCAACTCCCTAATTCTTCTACTCAAATCATGAGGTAGGGCCTGGAATCCATTCAATAATTTTACAAAGATTTGAGTAGGCTTCAATGACTGGGGCCTGTTGTCTACATCAAACCTAGAAGTTTTGTACATAATATCTAGATCATTGGCCCTAGGGATCCATTTCTCAGCCAAAGGCAAAACTATTTTCCGATCCCTATTGATATGTTTTATTGCATCTAAGAATAAAGAATACAAAGAATGTACAGATGGTAATTTACCATGAACCTTTTCATTAAGATTCCTCAAAACTGTATCAACCACCTCACTTTGTTTGGAAATTGCATCATCCTCACTTGCCTTTAATACATCCTAAAATTATGTGATCCTATTCAACATTTGCTTCTTGGTGGGATCCACAAAATATTCAACTTCTTCTTTAACTAGCACTAGTGTAGGACTGAAAGAAGGTGCCTGGATGGGGGACCCCAGAGTTGAAACAATTAGAGTAGTAGGGGGGACCGATCCTGCAATAGAAGGCAGTGCTCTAATACTAGGAGCACTGGAGGATTCTCCCACCTGCCCATATTTCAACCTACTATATTTTGCAATTATCATATTGTATTTCTCCATCAAACTCTTCTTTTCAACCTCTTCTCTCTCAACTGTCTTTTGGGCCAATTTGGCCACATTTACTGTCAAGCTTGTTTCTTTTGTTGTTCAATTTTTAGAAGATCTCTTGATGATTATCCCTCCCTTTAGGTGTGGGCTAATATCAATTAAATTTGGATTTCTGTCTTGGGATGCCAATGCCCATATGGCCAGAGTTTCATACTCCTCACTGAAGGCAGAGTCCTGTAGAGCTGCCTTAACCTCTTCTTCACTATTTTGTATAGGATGCTTGGACTATAAGATAGCATTGAATGCAACCGCATCAACTATGTCCCATTCAAGAAAAAGTAAGACACCAACCCAATTCACAAGTCTTCTTCCCTCCTCAGGAGTGATGCCTTTGAATTCTTCCATTAATTCAGCCTTGACCTCATCATCATTCTCCTACTCAAACCTATCAGGTCTTGATTATGTCCTACTCTAGCATTTGTTTTGGTACTCTTCTAGTTTCATCCTCCAAACTAGTTGTAAGAATACAAGAGTCTTTACAAATGCATCATCATCCAAGAATGCCTTGCAGACCTCCATCCTGGAATCTTGTACACTTTGCCCCTTTACATCCATGTCAGAAAGCACCAATTGTGTTGATCTAGGAGGGGAAGGGATACCAACCTGCATGTCTTGATCAGTCACAATTATCTCATCCATTAGATTTTCTTGTGTTTCCTCAACTCTTTGCCTCTTAGGGCTTGGCTTTGATGGTAACACTACAGGATCACCTCTTGGTGGTGAATCTAGATCCATAATCCTTATCCCTCTGGGTGCTCTAATCCTTGGAACCAGCTGTGATGATTCTTGCATGACTTGTTTTCCCTTCTTATCCCCTTCATCCTCATCACTGCTCACATTCCTCTTTCTCTTGTATAGAGGCTAGTCAACTGGTTGCTGATAAGCTGGCCTTGTTTCTTTAGGCCTCACATCTGGTCTTTCTATACCAAAATCTAATTCCAAACTGACCCTCTTGGTCATCAATGTGCCCATGATATTTTTGAAATTAGTCATTAAGAAGTCTATTCTCTTGTGAAATGGAGTGAACTCCATTAATGGATCATATTTTGGATCCATTTTATGTATTATAGCTAGTAGCTTTTCATATGCAATCCATTTTTCTTTATTCAACTCTTGCCTATTCAAATCAAACTCATTTCTGATTAGGTCCTCAGGAAATTTGAATTCATGTGTAAATTTGCCACCTTTAATTCATTGTCTGAACAATGCAAAGAATCCTTCAGGGTTATATTGTCTCCTAGGACCATTCCTCAAATTGAAGTCATCAAAAAACCTTCTGAAGTGGACCCATCCTCCCTTGGAACAGACAAAATCAGAAACAACAGTGTAGTCAGGGAAGAAAGTCCCTTTTCCTTTCTTTGTTCGGTTGTCCTCATGAATACAACCTAGTTGTCACATAACTTCAGAAAACCCCATCCTTGATGGTACATTAAAGGGGAGGATATGAGGGGTTACCTGGAAACCATACACCCTCAAGATAGTGCTTATAGGGTACAAGATGATATCACCCCAATTGTGACACACTTTTAAATTAGGCTTCCTCACCTTCGGTCGAAGGAAGTCATGTAAATATTCAGGGACTCTTGGCACATTTACCACCAACCGAGCCATGAGTCTAGAGGAAAAGCAGTTATCAAACTGCACAAAGCTGGCACCTCCCCTATTGTAAGACAAATTTGCACTCCACACCTGTACTGGTAACCTATCTCCATTCACCTCCTGCCTCAACTTCATTTTTTCTGAGAAGAAAACAACATTCTTGTACATGAACATATGCATCAACAGGGAGTACCAAAAAAAAGGAGTGTTAGTATCCCCCACATGCAACTTCATCAAACCCTCATGCATCTTCTCTGAAAGGAATGATTCAAAGTCATATACCATAGAGAAGTTGGGATGTTGAATCTAGGCTCTCATAAACATGTACACAACTGGCATCACAGTATAGGGCTGAACCCTAAAATTTGGCACAATGAATAAAATTTTTCTAGGAAGTGACTGGCAAAACAACTCAACTTGAAATACTTCTAGTCATTTGGGCTAATAAGAATTGTTGAACTACCTGCCCTAGCCAGGTGAGGAGGAAGCAACCTCAATCTGAAAAGAGGCTTTAACCTTTTGTACTCCTCCTTCATCTCCTCAAAATCTATTTGGAATAAGAAAGGGCTATACTCAGTCAAATCAAAAAATTTCCGAATCTCATCTGCATTTATGCTTAGCAGAATTCCACCATCATTATCCCTTATGACCCTTGTCACAGGTTCATACCGTGTTGTCACTGCTCTGAGCAAGTCAACATCAGGGAACACATTTGGCACTGTTAGATTCCCCATGTCATATCTCCAGGCCTTAGAGAAGGGGTGAGGAAAGTTTTGATGTCCATACCACAGCCTAAACATTTCAAAACCAGTCATAGGAATCCTGACATCCACAATTTTATAATTTTTGCACATAGACCTTCGCCTAGGGTCTTTCCATTCATTAAAACCAAACCACTCTTCCTGTCATTGCTAACAATGGGAGTTGATATAGGAAGTCATCATACAAATTCCTCTTCAAATAATCAACATGGCCAGAGTGTTGCTTCGATGGTGCCATCTTAAACAACTAGAGCTTCTTTTAGAAAACCAAATCCTCGAAGAAACTAGGGGTAGCCAGAACACAAAAATACAACACAACTGTGCAATTCCAATAATTCAAACGAACCAATAACCCTATGACAATAATTAACAAAATCCCTTGACCAGCATAATATAACCCTTCGCAAAGACACAGTCAAATTAACCCCCTATTTAGAAAATAACTCACGGGATTTCACGCCTTGCAGAGAACCAAACTTCACAGTGATCTCTCAAAAAACTTTATCTCTGGCTCTAAAGTGCTTGGAAAACACTTGAATGCTTTTGTGATGAAAATATAAAAAGAGCAGATAATTTATGTCGATTGAATTGAGCCAGTAGACATCTCGTCCACCATTAAAGCTCATTTGTATGCCGCACCAACAAATCCAATCGTATTTGATGCGAATTTAAAGTTCAGTCATCGATCTTTTATTTTTGTCAGATCATCAAATGACCATCTTCAAAAGGGTTGACGAAATCTCCATGTCAGCATTGAGGGCCCACCACAGAAGTAGCACCAAAGGAATACACATGGCGCCCGCTTGTGATATCACGATCACTAAACATCCTGCATATTTGGATCACGTGATGATGGGCAACTGTTGATTCCTACCATCGGCGATTGTGTTCAATCACAATAGTCAGCAGCACCAAACATAACCATCAAGTAAATTTTTACCAAGATTATAACATCACCATCGATCTCGAGCACACGCATCTCTTAGCTATTTTAGTAAACCACTTTGTAACGTATTTAAGTATGACACAAATATTAATCACCTTTTTAATCCCTTTTCCGCATCGGCGGCTTAGGACACGTGGCGCTCACCCGTGATATTGCAATCACCAAACAACCAACGGTGATGTCATCGCAAGATCGCGGGGAGCGGTCAGGATCAATCATAGGAAGATCGACGGTCATTAAAAACATAGCAGTTAGTAGCACCAAACATAACCGTCGAGCAACTTTTTACAAAGATTATAACATCACCCTTGATCTCGAGCATATGCATCTCGCAATTATTTTAGTAACCCACTTTATAACGTATTTAAGTGCGACACAAATATTAAACGCTTTATTAATACCTTTTCAGCATTGGTGGCTTGGGACACGTGGTGCTCGCCCACAATATCACAATCACCAAACAGCTAGTGGTGATGTCACCGTGAGATCATGGGGAGCGATCATGATCAATTGTAGGAAGATTGATGGTTATTAAAAACACAACAGTCAGTAGCACCAATCATAACCATCGAACAACTTTTTACCAAGATTATAACATCACTGTCGATCTCGAGCACATGCATCTCACAGCTATTTTAGTAACCCACTTTATAACATATTTAAGTCCGACACAAATATTAAATGCTTTATTAATCCCTTTTTGGCATCGACATCTTGGGACACGTGGCGCTCGCCCGTGATATCACAATCACCAAACAACCAGCGGTGATGTCATCACGAGATCACGGGGAGCGTTCAGGATAAATCGACATTGACGGTCATTAAAAACACCCCTACAAAATAAAACAACTATTATAAGGGAGAAGGGGAAATCACCTAGGACAATGACAAACGATAGCTCAAAGTTGTTCTTAAAGCATGGGGCATGGACCGACATAGAATTAAGAAATAATAGTCAGGTGAAATAACCTTTTTGCATGTGCAGATTGCGCGACCGTCAGATGAAGTGATTTCAATCTTGACCGTTGCTCACAGACCTCGCAAGGTTTTTGCTAACGTCACAAATATGGTGTGAGGCATGCGAGATGCTGCCATCTATCACATTTGATGGTGGGGACCAGTTTTTCTCGTTGATCGATGATGAAGGTTGATGCCGATAGCTGAAATGTATTGACGCATCGTAGTCATTCCTCTCTAACCTCGCATAATTAAAACTGCAATTTCAATAATGTTGTGAGGTGTGTGATTTGGTGACACGTGGACTCTGATGTTGTGCGCTAATAAAAAAGGTGGGGCCCATTTTCATGCTGATGTGGTGCCTGGTAGGTGAATATCATGTTTGTTTGGTGAGTGGAGGGAGAACGTGGCATTTTCAAACTATTTTAACTAAATCTGAGTCGTTCTCCTGGCCAACATTGTGATTGATCAACAACTCATATTTAAAAATAAACTTGTATTGTACTATAGCCATTTTATCTCGCGCGAGTGAATAGTAATGACTGAGTTTGACTTTGCTTGCATAATTAAATGCTAAAATTTGTGAATTACTATCTTCGTGTTGTATCTCTACATTGAGGAAGAATTGCTTGGTATCAAGTGAAGCAAGTTGTGGTTACGATTTCTCAATTTCGCTGCCCTGGATGTTCTACGATTGAAACCATAAGTAGCATGTACGCCATTTCTTGTAAATTCAAAATATTTTATGGTTGCTTATTGGGAAATTTGTGACTGTTTCCTATTTTTGTTCTTGAAGAATTGATTGAATAGATTCACTTTTAGAGCTTGTCTAGATAATTGCTAGAGATTTTTGAATATTGAAGAATTTTCTGTAAAGGCTAAAGGAGAAAATTGTAATTATTTTCTATCTGAAAATAAGCAAACCCTAGTTCGAATTATCATTAGTCGAGTATAAATGGCACCCAAGGCCCGAAGTTCTAGTTTTGAAACCACTACCAGGTCTTTATCCCAAGATATTATTGATTTGTTACAACCCTCTACTAGCAAGAAGCAGGAGGGAAAGGTTTTGTTCTATGGGACTTGAATCTTGGAAGGATTGATAGACAAGCAATATGCAACTCAATATGCTGAGTTACCATACATCGGGTGGCAGTTGTTCTCCAATTGGTTTGGGAACAAGAATTTTTCGGTTCCTTTTTGTAACCCCTAGAGGTTAGACCTGGGTAAATTGGCGGTTCCTAATGTTTATATGGATGTAGATCTTTTAAAGGACATTGCTACTAGATATGACCCTGTGGCCCAAATTGTCAGAACACATGCTGGTGTGCAGATGATTAAGATAACCAAAGAAGAAATTGCAGAGATTTTCAAATTGCACGAATGGAGTAAGGATATGGTTCCTGTCGACTTGGAGGGTTTTAGACAAGAATATAGAAATACTAGGGGTTTGTTCAGAAAATCCTTTTTAATACCTCATTTGGCAATCTTAGGAAGAGGAAAAAATTAGAAGGTAGTAATTGGCAGGAATGAGCCTGAACTTTTTCCTATGGACTATTTCTCTAGTTATTTCAAGAAGACTGTTTGTGCTTTATGTCAAGTTTCGGGAGTTGGCTTAAAGAAAACCTTGCCTATCGATATTATGTATATGGCAGTAAATCTCCAGCACCCACGTTTTAATATAATATATGATTTTGCCACTTATTTGGCAGAGAAGATGCACACGGGTCTCGTAGCCCTAAAGGAGGGGAAGAATTGGGTTGGATTCAGATGGTATTCTTTGTTAATCCACATTTTTTTGTATAGGGGTCAGGCTGTGTTCGAAAAACATATGGAATTAAAGAAAAATGAAGGAAACATTGAAATGCCTATCCAATATTGGACTAGGATTCTTGACATGCATGATCATAAGTTTGATTATGTAACTTTCCATAATGTCTTTGGATCTAAATTAAGAGAGGCTCTAGTTCATGACCCCCGAAGGATCCCAAAAGAAATTCATGACTTCTTGAGGCTGATGGAGAGAAGGTTTGAATTGAACATAATGCACAATTGGGGAGACATTATCCCCTATCATAATACCATAGTTTTTAGGGTTTTTGGCACTAATGTCAATCCAATGGTTCTTCCAATGGAGGTGCCACTTAGAATTGGATTTTTGGAGATCATGAGGTATTTGGGGGGTGCTCAGGAACTACACTTGCCAGCTGAACAAAAGAAATGTTCTTTCTTCCCTGAATATACAACATTTTCTGATTTTGTTATGGTAAAGGGAGGACGGAAGGAGGTGCATAAATTACTTGGGCCTTATAGGCTAAGGACTGTGCACCCCAGGAATCATGATCCTAACGGTTTTATCTCTCAAATGAAGGAAAAACATCGAACATGAGCTTTTGTCCACAACTTCTACTTTCCTAAGGACACCATCAGGAATATTTTTGATTCGAAATTAACAGATGAGAGAAAGGCACTATACATTGCTCTAAAATGGTAAAAGGTAAGCAGGAGAAAATACTTGGTTTCAATCCCATACCTAATACTAAAGATGAGTTTAGCAAGGAAATGTATGCTATTGATAATTTTGAGAGCTTGGTTGGGGTTTTGAAAGATTAAGGGGTTGTGGAAGAAAGGGGAAAATCACAAAACATCGAGGAGTACCCTAAGGTAAAGGAAGAGGAGAGGCCTACTTATCAACCCCAAAAGAAGATAAGGGTTTTTTCTAGAAGAAAGGGAAGTAGGGCTGAAGATGTTGCTAAAAATATTGCACCATCTTCTTCAAGGAAGTCAGTACCAAATTTTTTTGATTTGGATTCTCCTCCAAGTTTTTCAGAATAGGCTTGCCCACCATCACCAAAGAAGCAGAGGGTTGAAAGAGTAAAGATTGTTGATTGTGATGGTGATGAGGATGATGACATTATTGTCACTCCAGATGAAATGCATCATGAGATGCCATTGGAACCAGTTGACATTGCAACAGGTTCAGGTATAGTTTCTTTGAGGTTAGGAAAAGATGAAATCAAAGGAATAACAAGCAATGATGACTTGAGAATAGAAGCCTGCAAAGAGTTCATGATGGATGACTCTTTTATTCAAACCAGTGTTTTTAAATATTTTGTGTGGAGAGAACATTTTGCACTATATGCTGAGAAGGTGGCACATGAGAGAAGTCTGCATCCAAAGCTCCTAGAGAAGGTAATTCAAGCTAAGTTTAGAGAACAAATGAGAGACAAATTCAAAGCAATAACACCATAGAAGGGTCGATAATTGGTACAAAAAGGTGGAGTATTAATACTCCTTGAAGGGGATATCATTGATGTTCTGGTGTTTGACAAAATAAGAAGGGCTAATAAGCCACTTATTTCTACTAAAGAGGAGGCTACATTGGTACTGAAGGGATCGGCCTTTAGTGAGGAATGAGATGCATTGACAATCTGGTCCCTATCCACTGGCTCTAAAAAGCCAATTGTTGCAGAACCTTATGAATTCAGTGGTCACTTGGTTGTAAGGAGATTTGCTAACACCCTAGCATTGGAGGCTACTGATATGGTCGTGAATGTTTCCAAATTCACTAGAGACAATGTTGAAGATTTGACCAAGGATCGGGATACTCTAAGAGGCCAATATAATGACATTTTTATTGAATATAATAAAATTCAACAAAAGGTATTAGAGTTAGAAACTTAATTGGCTTTATTGAGGCAACAAATGGATACCATGAGATCTCAAAAGCAAGCCAGTTCTAGCCACACTATTCTTGACCCACCAGTAGAGTAGTCTCAACCTCCTAGACAAGCACAGTCTTTGGCTATTGTTCCATATAATATGGGACAAGTGCCTATCGCTATTGAGAGGGCTACTAACCCTAGAGGGGGACTTTCTAGGGAGAAACTGATTCATCAAGTTGAAGAATATAAGGAGATGGTAAAGCAAATCCAGGATGCAACACGGAGAAGCAATGTAGTTATAGTTGACATTGTTTTGAAACATTTAAACAGAAGGGTCCAGAGTAAGCTAAACAATGTTCATGCAAATTATGTCCTAATGTTGCAAGCACTAAAAATGTTTCCAAGGGATAAAGAATTGGCCATCCCATTGCTAAAAAAATGGAGCCCTAGAATGGAGAAGTTGAAATTCATGGCAGTAGGGGAAAAACAGCATGGTGATAAATATCCTACTATTATTGCAACATATCAATTGGTCAAGGGAATTGTTGAGCAGAAGTTTCAAGGATTTGTCTCCCCAATGGAATCCAAGATTAAATTGTTGAAAGATGTGTATGATGGAAAGGACCTGTCCCCTATGCCTCATATTTTACATAGTCAGGATGAATTCAAACCCCTGCAGGTTTGGAAGGAGAAAATGAACAATATAATGATGTCTCAAACACATGAGATATGCAAAAATCATGGCATCCGCATGCTAGAGAATACATTGGAAAATTTGTCTTTTGTTATAATTTTTTTAGAGAACTTTGATAAAAATGCCACATCAATAATGGTAAAGTATGCTCCCTATCAAAACAAGGTTGATCAGGTTGTGGCTTTCCAGTGGCCTTCCGAGGGGAGTTTGAATCATGGAAAAAGGTGTTCACTGATGAACTGGAATTATGAGTGTTATAGTCGAGAATTGCAACTTGGTCATGTATAATACATGTCTGGCCTTAGATATATATTCTATAATTGTACTCTCCTTTTGACTCCAAGTACAGGGTGTTCAGGTGGAATAAATACTATAACGGCTAAGCATGCCTTCGATGTATGGTGAGCGGCCTTTGGAGCGATGTTTTCTTTCCTCCTTATCAACTAATGGTGATCTTTGTCTTATGCTCTCCAATCGCATAATAGAATTGTAACTGAATCAGGAGTTAGCGGTCTAATTACAAATGGGCATGTGTACTCTCCAACCTGAAGCTTGTTGGCTACCTTTTTTTATAAAAGGGAAATCTGGACCAAGAGAGTGGTCGGTTGAAATATCCAAAATATGAGAAATAAGAGTCTAGTAATATAGAGAGTATGAATTGTAAGTCCAGGTTTAAAAAAAAATTGAGTCAGATTGGAGAACTTTGTTAATCATGGGGTTTTTGAGCATATTTGTATCAAACTCATGAATATTTAGAGTTTGTTTTCTCTCCTGTTGTGTTATGCTACATGGATTATTAATGAAATATCGATCAACGATGATTTTCATTGATTTTCATTTGTTCTTTATTGTGAATTATGTTTAACTGCAACTCTGGTTCAAAGGATCAATTAAATGCTTCAATTAACCAGTAAATTCATGCAATCTAACAAATAGGATTCATAAAGGAGTAATAAACTCAAGTATAGATATATGGGTTTTAATGCAATTCATAATAGATCATAAGTGTTCAAAATGAAATTTACACTGTAGTTTAGTTTTCTCTTTTGACTCTGTGCACTGGGATATGGCACTAGAAGATTTAAGATGACTTAAACAATTTTTATTGCCAAAGCATAAACTTATGATGACTTAACCAGGCCTTGTACACACTCCCTCCCCGTTAACCACTTAGACATATGGAAATTAAATGTAAAAATGCTGCTATTTTTAGTCATGTAGGTGTCCAATAAACTACTTGGTGGTGTTTCCCTTCAAGTTTATTTACTTGAATGAAGAGAAAAAGTCCTTTGATTACAATTAGAGAATACATTTGACACCTTGGCTGTGTAACTAGTGGACCATAGTCCAATTTAACACTTGTTACAAATTTTGGCAGTTAAAACATTAAGTAGATTTGATTTGTGATGCACACATTTGGAAGGTAGTAACAATAACTTGCAATCTATCAAGACTTGATTACATTATAACCTGTCAAATTCTAGCGATGAAATGATAGATTAATCATAATGTCACCTTCGGATCACATTACCATGAAAGAACTTCATCCAACATCCTTATGAGTGCAGGTACCACCAAATTGGTATTTTTCAGATTTGTCTTCCTCAAGCGAGGGAAATTTAGGAAGAGAAGAGGAAAGCGAGACATCTAGTAGTTCTAAAAGAGGGAGATCAACTACAGGTCAAAATATTCGAAGAAAATTTTGTAAACGCATGGAATTTTTTCTTGTTGAAGGGGGGTCATGTTCTTATGATGATGAAAGCATAGGTGACATCGACGTGCCCTTAAGGTAAAAAAATCTATGAAAACAATGGGTACCCAAGGAACTTCCTCCAATAAACACTGATCTTTGTGTCAACGAGAGGATATATCGCATAGCACCATCGCGATTACATGGTTTGGGCCTATTTTGCATGGATGACATTAAGGTCTATTACGAAAAATTTACTGAGTTGATGGAGTATGTTGGACCCTGTTACAGCTACAAATATTGGATGCGGTTGGTTTGATATACACTAAGTATGCGTAGGTATGCACTATCAGAAAATTATATACAACTAAAAGATAAGGATCAAAATAAAGGAGTGGCTAGGTACATTGACGGGAGGCCAAAAGCATTAGGGAATATTGCAAGGTTTATAAATAGTACATGACCTGGGTCAACAAATAAGCAACCCAATTGTATAATCGAGGCACAAGAGGGAAACCGTGTATTCATATGTGCGATAAAATCAATAATTGCAGGGGAAGAGTTGCTAATCGATTACAATTTGAATCACTTAGATACAAACACAATTACTATGGGGGTGGTATGTACTATATACCATTTTACCCAACCTCCAATTAATGACTCCAATATACCATTTTATTATTATGTTTTTTTCATAAGTCTATTGGTTTCATTTCAAATAATGTTTTTTATATTCAATTTTTGTCACAGTGGGACATTGATCATACGAGGAAGGCTCCGGCCCAGAGCGCAGATCGTGATCCATCTTCAGGTGCTTCTATCGGACAGGTTTACCTCATTGTAATTGTAAAAATTAGATACGAGCAAAATGTTTTATTATTATGTTTTTTTCATGAGTTTATTGGGTTAATTTCGATAATGTTTTTAATATTCTTGTTGTAGTTGGTTGATCGGGGAAAAGCACTAATAGTACAGGAGAGCATCCATATGGAGGTGCAATCACTATTATGTGATGATGACATCGCATTTTCCCCAAACCCTGTGGATATGATGAGGAAGGCCCAAAAAAAATGCAATGAAGAAATCCTTAAGCTGGTATTCATAGTGCCTCAAACAGATGAGATCAGAGAAACAGTTAAAATATTGTCTAAGAGAGCACAAAACTTGCAAGTAAGTTGTCATGAGATCTTTAATTATAACATAAGTTCATTCATGGTTTTATATTTTGTACTCTTTTATGTCATGAACTAAAATATGTGTTGTTTTTACAGGATTATTTGTGTCCTGGTCGTGCTGCTATCCATGATCAAGGTACTGCA
>CM021101.1:469229697-469245306 GCA_007115665.2 Sequoiadendron giganteum | reverse complement strand
TCTTCTTATTAAATTAAATAAATTAAACCTTATTTGATTTAAGATAACATTTTCCTTCTTGGTTAAATAAATCAAATTATTTATTTAATAATCTTTTCCCCTCAATTCTTGACTTAAATCAATTCATAAATTTAAGTCTAAATTGTCACATCATTTAATTCTTCTATTAAGTTAATCAAAACCATGATTAAGTTAATCCATCTCATTAAAATCCCCTAGAGAATGCAAGTTGCACAATAAATCAATTACTTTGATTTATTTAATTCTCTATTTTCCCTCACATGGCATCAAAAGGGAACATTCCCTTATTTGAATTCAAAAAGGCCAAGTGGACTTGGTCCTTCCAACAATGCATTTAAGGCCTCTTACATGTCCTTGGCCTTGAGCCAAGTGACATTAACTTCATTTCTCTTCCCTCTTCAACAAATCATCTCACAATTTCAAATTCAAAATAAATGCATTTATTGGCACTTTGGCCAAAATGTGCACAACCACTAACCATTCACATCATAACATGTGGCATTCCACCATTGGATTGAAAGTTAGTCCCACATTGCTCAAATCTCACTTTCTCTTCCAAATTGAAAGTTATAAATTGGAGGCTTCTCTCCTCATTTCTCATCCACACTCTTCATGTAAAGTTACTCTCTTCACATTGAGAGCTAATTTTGCCCACTTCATTCAACCTATCACCATTTTCATAATTTGTAACAAAGTTATGCTCAAATTTCTTTGGAAATTTCACCATTTCTCAATCACTCAAATATTACAACTTAGGAATTGGGAAATGACCATTTGCAACACTTCATTGGCACCAATTCCCCCATGGGATAACTAATTTATTGGCTTGATTAGGATTTAACTTCATTTATTGTATTGTGTTCTTCACTTCCTAATTTTAGTTTGAATAGATGGATTTCATGGGGAATCCCTCTTACTTGTTTGCATGCATTTGATCTAACAACCTAACATGTTTGTTGCTCTTGTGCATTTGCAGGTTTAGGGGTTCACATTTTCGCGCTAGAATGAGGGAAAACTCAAGAAATTAATCACGTTTTTAAAATTTCTGCATTTTTTTTAACATTTTCCTACAGGTCATAGGAAAACAACCGTGCGGCGTCATATTGAGCCGCTTTCATAGACGCGGCGCAATACTTCACCACTTTCAGGGAAGCGGTGCCCTACCGAACCACGCATAGTTTCTAAACCTCGCCACTTTCCTCTTCTCGCCTGTCATTTTGCAAATTTCCTAATTCTACCACGTCCATCTCTGCAGTGCTATACTGCATCGCGTTCATCACCATGGCGCCATATCGCACCACGTTTCCTCCAAACTCCACCACTCCCGCTTTCCCACCTAGAAAATTTGAAATTATAAACAAGGTCGCTTCCAAACTGCGCCGCATGCCCATATCATACCGCTTATTCAGTCTTTGTTTTTGTAGAGCGCCACCCATAGTCAGCCGTGCAACGCTATATAGCATCGTTTTCACCCAAATTGTGCCGCTTTTACAAACTACACCACGGAAAAACAGTGGGGTCTAAACTTGACATGTGCTTTTTAAATTTATATTTTTCTAATCTTTGACCTTGTTTGTTGTCTTTTTGCTCTCTGGTTTTCTATCATTTTTCAGGTTGGAAGTTCATCATGACCTCATACTCATCATGCAAAAAAGTGTTTTTAAACACTAAAATGTTCTTCAACACTTTTGAGGGATTTTTAAATTTTACTTGTTAAGAGAGATTTGTTAATATCTTTGGCCTTAGAAACACTAGATTTACTTTGGGTTTAAAAAGAATAAGAAAATTCCCTTTTTCAAGCAAAGTAGGAGATTCGTTATGACACCATGCTCATTTTGTACAAAGCGTTCTTCGACACTCTTTAAGGATTTTTAGATTCTTGTTTAAAAAGAATTTGTTAATTTCATTGGCCTTAGGAACACTAAACTTCTCTTGGGTTCTAAAATTAAAAAATCAAATTTATTTTCAAAGTTGCAAAGGGGCTAAAAAGAACCTTAGACAAACATACTAGATTTTGTTAAAAGATAACAATTGAACAAAGCAATCTCATATTTCCTTTGGTGCTTAAAAAGAATTCATTATTGCTTTGAGGGATTTAAAAATGAACATGTGTTCTTTGTGTCTTGTAATCCTTTTTGCAAAGTAGTGAAATTTGAAAAGACGTATGCACTTCTCTCACGCCTCACGGCGATCTTGAGAATCAAAAGTCTTTTTGGTGACACTAACTTGCATAAAATATTGCCTCCACATTTCAATTTGGGTACCTAACAATTGAACAAAACATTCGAGTGTGAGTAAACTTATTGCGAGTGTTCTCCCTTTGTTTCTAAATGAAGGTTGATCAAACTACAAATATGTTTACTCACTTTTGTTTATCTTAGCGGACCTCCCTTGTGGGAAAAAGTAATCACCCAAGGGAACGACCCAACCGGGAACACACTAAAGCCAAGTGACTTCCAACCGGTATATAAGTGTGGATTCTTGAGGAAAGTTCAAGAATCGCGAGGATTATTCCGACGAGATGGACAGAAATGGACTCTCGCCAATGTTGGATAATCCCCCACGAATGGAATGCCCGAGTTAAAACCCTTTGTTTAGAAAAATTCCAAAACCTTATCTATTTTGTTGGTACAAAATGTCATGTCCTTTGAAGCCGCCCCATGTTATACATGCGGTTTTGTTGTGGAGATGGAAAGTATGCCATGGGAGATTCATGGGTACTAATGCTTGGCTGACCCGAGAAGTGTGTACCATGGAGGGGAGCCAGTGTAGTCAAGCATTTAGCCATCCGCATAAAATATGCACAGCTGGATTCATCCAAGTGGGAACCCAACAGAATATTGTCTCATCATCCTAGGGCTATAAAAAGTGCTCGGAAGTAAAGAATACATTGCTTGGTCCTAGAAACATTTGCAAAACAAACATTCACAAGACCTCGAAATTTCAAACCCCTTTTAGGAAACAAATACCTTTGACGAGTTTAAGCACTCTTGCTTTCCCTAGGGATTATATTCTTAGAGGTTTCTATGTGCTTGGATTCTATCATCATTTGTTTTCAGTAAGGTTAAACATACGGGAATTTTGCCCTATTTTCCTTAATTTCCACATAATGGACCTTGTGGGATGAAAAAGAAAGTGGGAAATTAGACATATAGTTTGAAACTTAAGCAAGAAAGTGTCTTTGGTAAAAAGAATTCATTAAGCCAAGATAAAAGGACAAAATTGAACCTCATATGTGTTGTTCCCAATGATTTCCCGCAAGATCAAAATCCAAAAACCAAAGTTCAAGAAGCTTAGTCTAAAAGCTAGTGAGGAGCGCCTTGAGAGAATTTTTGAATTCAAAGAAACAATAGTCTACAACTTCTATAAAAAGGCTTCAAGGAATAATCCCACTTTGTATGCATTCTACTATCAACAAAATCCTAAACTTTTTGAAAGGTTTGATTTCCTCCCATAGGAAGTCTAGCGTGTTCTTCGACACCGAGGTTTTGTAAAAGGGATTTGTGTCTAGGTTAAGGTTTGAGATCAAAGTTGTCATCCTCATCCATCTCTTCATCAAACCAAATCTCATTCCATCAGCAAACCTTTTGTGAACTTTGGAAAAATCACTCAAGCTAAACTTAAAGGGCTAAACCAACATCACCCTATCTTGGCTTAACACACCTAGCCAAAATAGTCAAATCTCTTGTTCGAATTCACCTCTAGGATAATGCAACTTCCTAAGGTTTACTAGTTCATAATCACATTGGCTTAACACACTTAGCCAATTCACTCGCTTGTGCAAGTTCCCCTAAGATAACACAACTTCTTAGGGGATACAACTTCACTACAATCTTGTTTGACTCAATACACATAGTCAAACCATCACAATCAATCTAAGTCCTAACAATTTTAGCATAACCCGTCAAAATTTCTCCAAAAAGTTTCACTCACTCCCTTCATCCATTTATCCCATCATCATTACCACTCTCTTTGATCTTTGAATTCCCTAGTTCTTCTCTTTAGGGCCTAAAAGGTTAGGATCAAACGATCCCTATTTTTATGGTTCAAACAAGATCACAATACAAGAAGAACATGGAAAATATCAGTGAAATACCAACTTCCATTAACGTGAGTAAGGTAACCTCTGAAATAAACCCTACGGGATCAAGCAATCCCCCAAGTAACTCTTTTTTGACATCACAAAATCCTCACGAGGAGAGCTACGAAGAGGATATCACAAATGAAGACATGGGGATGTCACAGTCTGAAATGATGAAAATGGTTCAAAATCCAGAGAACCACAAAATTCTTAGTGCCATGTTCAAACACATAAACACGTAAGTGGAAGGAGGGGTCCAGTTCCCTTCTGACCTTGACGCAAATACTAGTATGAACATGCCTCTTACAAACGCATCCCCCATGTCAAATTTTAATCAAGAAATGACTCACACCACCTTGGCCATCACACAAACCTCACCAATTGTGAACAAAGGGAGTGCTATGTTTCGAGAGTTACAGCAGCATCGCCTTGTGACCAAAAAAGAGGTGGCTACCACCACTGCACTGGATAATTTTGTCTCGGTAAATCCATTACACTTATACATCCCACTCGCATTCCATAATCTCGCTGGTTCATCTTCATTCCATGCCTCACTAGCCTATCAACCAAACATGCAAACTTCTCTACCACAAGGAGAAGGTGGTTAGTTTGGAAAAATTGATGTTGCTGATCCTTTTTATTTCCAGGGCAACATACCATCTCATCCCCCATTTCCATTCACAACCACATCACCTCTCAGATTGGGTTTTCCTCCCCTAAACATCGATAGTTTCTCAAAACTGGGCAATGTGAACATCGCATCAAACTCCCTCTTTTTTCCCACAACATCCCAACAACAAATCATGACCATTCAAACCACTGTGACAAATACATCAATTGGTCCTCAAGTATCCCAAAGCATACCTTCTCAAGGACCAAGTATTTTGACCACTCCTCCAACAACCCAAATCCCAATCACCACCATAACCCTCTCACTTGTCACAATGGTTGGCGGCATTCCTATTCCACCACTAATCCCACCAAAATACAACCTAGAAAATTCATTCACCACTCTAATCCAAACCATTCAAAGAGCCAACCAACAAAGAGTACTCAAGAAAAAGTAGCAAGCACAAGCTCAAGTGCAAGCTCAAGCACAAGCTCAAGCTCAAGCTCAATCCCAAGCACAAGCGCAAGCACAAGCTCAGCAACAGGCACAAGCACAATACCAAGCACAACTGCAAGGAATCCATCTGCAAGCATACCAACAAGGCCTGCAAGATTTTCAAGCACAACAACAAGTCAAACAACAAGCTTTTTTGGCACAAAATCAACTCTACCAACAACAAGCTTTGTTGGTGCAACAACAGCTAGACCAACAACAGGCTTTGTTAGCACAAAAACAACTTGACCAACAATAGGCTTTGTGGGAACAACAACAGATGGACCAACAACAAGCGTTGTTGGAACAACAATAGCAGGATCAACAACAAGCATTGTTGACACAAATGCAAGCATACCAACAAGCCTTGAACGCACAACAGAGCTTGCAGCAAACGCCCACCAGTACTCTTCTCACCCATAAAACACCTAAAACACCTCAAAACATGTTCATTCCACCACCCGATCCGAACAAATATGCCGCAACACATAAAACTGCTCAAGTGTTGGATTTACAAGCAGGAAAAACAACAAGAACACCGGGCAACTTGTGCCCTTATCCTTTTGACAGAAGACTCACCATGGTACCATTCCCAAAGGGATTTGAGATCCCCAAATTTCACAAGTATAATGGAACGGACAACCTTGAAAACCACGTCAGGGAATTTCAGGTGCATATCATGGAGGTTGCATACGATGACACGTATCTAATGCAACTATTCCCCCAAAGTCTGACTGATCCAGCTATGGAATGGTTTTCTCGCCTACCCATGGGCATTAAAACATTCCAAGAAATCGTAGAAGCTTTCCTTAAGAATTATGCTTTCAATATGGGTGTGGATGTTAGTTTGGAAGAACTATCAACACTCAAACAAAGAAAAGGAGAGTTGTTCGCATCCTTCTTGCAAAGATGGTGATCCAAGGCCAATCAGAGCAAGTGGACCATGCCAGAAGAACAACAAGTTTGCACCATCATATCCAATCTAGATGAAAACTTGGCGTTCTACTTGAAAATTCTATGCACCACATCATATGATCAACTGATCCCAAAGGCGCTCAATATCAAAAGAGCCCTTACTGTGTGAGGATGCGCATCAACATTCACTCCACCACAAGATAACCACCTATCTAACAACTATAATGATAAACCTCAAACATGGTCGAGGAATAAAAATATCACGAACAATGGCATGGTCAATGCTAAAGTGGTCATCAATGCCCCTAAGAAGAACATCCAAACCCATCATCAATCACAAAATCATAATCGCAACAATGTGCAGACTAATGCGGTCGTAGCAGAGCAACAACCACCTCTCACCAACCAAATCAAAAATATGAACAATCAAGGAGGACCACCTCCCAGAGACAAGTATCCCACCAAGAGGAAGTTCACGGCTCTTGGGGAATCTATCCAGTCTATAATGAAGAAGTTGGTCAAAGAGAATCTAATCAAAGTCTCTAACTCTAAGCAATATGCGGAACCCATGACCAAGCCGCCATGGTATAATTAGAATCTCCTTTGTGACTTTCATAAGGTCAAAGGACATACCACCACCAATTGCATGAGGCTAAATAACATCATCCAAGACCTCATTGAGGATAAGATTATCAATATCGAGCAGCCAACTGGAAACCAAGACTTGAAAATATACACGAATCCAATGGCGAACCAAAACCAAGGAAACAATCAAGAAAATAATCAGGGGAACAATAGAGGCAAGCAAAAATATGCTAGTGCTAATCTAGTGTATGAGGAGATAGTCAGATGTGTTGATGAAATGGTCACAGTCATAAATATCAAAGGAGCCAATAACGATTGTGGAGTCACCACACATGGCAGAAAGATTACCATTGTTGAGGCACCAGCTAAGACCCCCATTTCTAAATCCATCCCCTATGAATACAATGTCACTGACCAACTAAAGAGAACCCCCACCCAAATTTCCATCATGGAACTAGTGAAAATTTCTGCCGCCCATAGGAAGATCCTTGATGAAGCATTACTTGCATCCACCATCTCCGCCACCCTTGACACAGAGCAATTTATGGATATGGTGGGTAACATTGTTATCCCAAATATCCTTACATTCTCTGACCAAGACTTCCCACCGTTGTCATCTCATAACCACGCACTCCACCTTCAAGTGCTCATCCATAAAAATAAAGTCAAAAGAGTCCTGGTAGATGGAGGTGCAGGCCTTAATATCTGCTCTCTTAAACTTATAAATAAATTGGGATTCGTCGAGGATTCCATTAACAAGAATAAGAGAATCATAATAAGGGCATATGATGATCAAGAAAGAGTGTCTCAAGGCACTATCAAAATCCCAATCCAAGTGGGACCAACAACTATGGAGACCGCATGCCAGGTCCTCGACCTTGATCTACTATATAACATCCCCCTCGGACGTTCGTGGATCCACGAAATGAAAGCGGTAGACTCAACATATCACCAGTATATCAAATTCATGCACCAAAATGAGGAGTTCATTATACATGGGGATCATGAACCATTTTATTACTACAAAAACTTGGAAGCCAAGTTTTATAAAATCCCCCAAGTACCAAAAAATGATGAAGGATCGTCCACTTCATACATCGACCCAGCCAATCTTGCTTCCACTTCTGTGACAGAGACACTCGCCATCCCTAACATATCCGACATCAAGAACATGATCTAGGAAAATGGATGCGATGACTATATAATGAAGAGGAATGCATTTGTTGTAGGATATTTACCACAATCTCCTAGGTTGCATGGACAACCTCAGCTAGTTGAAACACCTGTCCACATTGTTAGGACAAACCCTTCTGGATTTCGCCATTGGGGGGATCTTAGTCGAGAAAATGTGGATGAGGGAGACATCTCAAACACATTATACCAAGATGAAAGGCCCACCCCCACCCTACCCATGGATGAAACTAATAGAGGGTTGCAAATGATGTATGGTATGGGCTATAACAGGAACGAAAGCCTTGGAAGAAACAATGATGGACGGCTGGAGCCCATCTTTGTAGAAAGAAGAATGCAAAACCTTGGCCTTGGGTATACCCCTCTGAGTATAACCATGCATGGAAAAGGTACTCCCAGTAGGGAAGTTAGGAACTCTCCTCAAGTATCAACAACTACCCTTAGACCACATGTTTTCCTAGGCATCCCTCTGGACAATTTTACCTTTGACGTGGCTGATGTTTGCGCTAGTAGTGATGATGATGACACCATAGCTAACCTTCCCAGGCTCTTTGAGGATTCCACCCTGCTAATGATTAGTGCTTCATCCATTGATTCAAACCAACAAACCCACTGAATCACCTTAGTACACCCGCAACTCATCGATCACGACCAACTAGGACCGCCAATTCTAGACTCATTCAAAAATTATGAGGCACTCTCGAAATTCATGGGACTAAGGGATACGGTCTCATGTGGGGATCACAAAGCAGGCTTCAACATCACATTGGACACCCAAGCATATTATGGGGAGATGATTGAATCCTTCAGTTGCAAAAGGAAAATATCGAGAATAAGCTCGGGGTTATTAAGCGAAAACCACACTGTGGCACTTTCTAATCACAAAATAGTAAAAATAAAGGACACATCCAATGGTGAAAACCTCTCTAAGGCACCAAAGGATGAAGGATTCAATCTCCCCCCTACTGATCTACATCAAGAGAAATCAGCAGTCCTAGCAGAGTAGTGCAATCCTGGAAACTTGGGAACGAAGACAAAACCACAAATCACATTCTATGCTCAAACACTTCAGACAGATGAACAAGAATTGTTGGCTGCATTCTTAAAGAAAGAAAGAAAAACTTTGCATGGACCTACACTGACATGCCAAGTCTGGATCCTGAAGTAGTAGCTCATCATTTGGTTGTTTACCCTGGAGTGAAGCCAATCAGACAGAAGTTAAGAAAAATGCACCCAGAGATAGCTCTGCTCGTGAAGATAGAATTACATAAAATCTTAAACGTTGGCTTCATACAAACAATTGACTATCCAAAATGGGTATCTAATCTTGTGCCAGTCTCAAAACCGAATGGGGGCATCAGCATCTACATGGACTTTAGAGATCTAAACAAAGCATGTCCTAAGGATGATTTTCCACTACCCAACATTAACATGATAGTGGATATGACAGTCGGACATGAGATGTTCTCCCTAATGGATGGCTTCTCGGGATACAATCAGATAATGATAGAAAAGGAAGACTAGCATAAGACAACCTTTACATGTCCTTGGGGAACCTAGTGCTGGAATGTGATGCCATTTGGGCTAAAGAATGCAGGAGCTACATACCAAAGAACCATGACACTGATATTTCATGACATGATTCACAAAAATTTCAAGGATCATGTGGATGACATAATGGCTAAATCAAAGAAAAGGAAGGATCACATAGTGACCTTAAGTGCAATTTTTGATAGGCTAGAAAAATACAAGGTCAGACTCAAGCCAAAGAAATGTGTCTTCGAGGTACAATCGGGAAAGTTGCTGGGATACATAGTTTCAATGAGAGGGATAGAGGTGGATCCCGCAAAAATAAAAGAAATCCTTGATATGGGAGTGCCAAGAACACTAAAGCAGCTTAGAGGATTACAAGGTAGACTCCAGTCCATCCGAAGATTCATAGCATAACTAGCAAATAAGCAAATTGCCTATTCACACCTGCTCCACATGGGAGTAGCATTCAAGTGGGATGACAAGTGCGAAAAATCATTCAAAAAGATCAAGGAATACCTAGTTACACCACCTGTATTTATTCCACCGATCATAGGGAAACCATTGATTCTATACATCTCAGCAATGGCAGCCGCCCTCGGTACCCTTTTAGCCCAACATGATGAAAAGAAAACCGAGCGATCCATTTACTATATCAGCAAAACAATGGTGGGGCATGAGCTCAATTACACATCAATAGAAAAATATTTACCATCAGTGGTGTTTGCAGCCTAGAAATTCAAACACTACATGCTAGCTCATCAAATTAAGCTAATTTCCAAGATAGACCCCCTCAAATATCTATTGTCAAAATCAATTCTTACATGAAGAATGGCTAAATGGGTGATGATACTATCTGAACATGATATTGAGTATATCAAGCAAAAGGCAATCAAAGGACAAGTTATTGCAGACCAGCTAGTAGAAGCTCCCCTCTACACAGACAACCCACTCGTATCAGAATTTCCAGATGAGTCCCTTTTCAATCTCAGTGCAGCCAACCACTAGAAACTATACTTTTATGGCTCCCACATGCAACATGGATCAGGAGTCGGCATGTTCTTCATCACCCCCTAGGGAGACTATATACCGAGATCTTACAAGTTGGCATTCCCATATACAAACAACATTGTAGAATATGAGGCTTTAACCATAGGTCTCAAAATCATGGCATAGTGGCAAATCATGGCATTAAAGGTCTATGGAGACTCACAACTTATCATTAACCAAGTCAACGGTGAATACCAAACTAAAGACGACAAGCTCGCACCATACAAAAAGGTAGTAGAAAGCCTCAAGGAATAATTTATCGACATCACCTTTGAGAAAATACCAAAGGCAAACAACAAAGTAGCTGATGTAATGGAAACAATCGGATCCTTGCTAGATATCCCTCGCAACGTCTCAAAACATGAATTCCTGGTAGAGCAGTTTCTCATACCCACGTTTGAGGTACCAGAGTCAGAATATGCATGCGAACTCGTTGGTTCTGGTGATATTTTGTATCATGACATCTACAACTATCTAAGATTAGGAGTCCTCCCAGCCGACATTACCCCGAACCTCAAGCAAACCTTTGTCAAAAATTCCTTACGATTTGTCATCCTAGGAGAAACCCTCTTCCGTAGAAGCATCGATGGAACCCTGTTACGTTGCTTAAAACCTGAGGAAGCCCTGACTGCTTTGACTGAGGTACACAATGGCACTTGCAGTTCACATTTGAGTGGTGTGACCTTGGCTAAGAAGTTGTTGAGAATTGGGTACTACTAGTCGACAATGGAGAGAGAGGCACATGACTTCGTCAAAAGGTGTCTACAGTGTCAGCAGCATGGGGACCTTATTCATGCACCCGCTCAATAGTTGCATCTTATCGTAACACCATGGCCCTTTTCCCAATGGGGGCTCGATCTCATAGGTAAAATCTCACCCACCTCATCTAACATCCATAAGTTCATTATCATTGCCATTGAATATTTCACAAAGTGGGTCAAGGCAATCCCCATGACCTACATCACTAGAAAACAGATATCCAAGTTCATCCTGAACTACCTCATTTTTCAATACGGTGTTCCCCAATCCATCATCTCAGATAATGGGACACCCTTCAAGAATCAGGATGTCTGTGACTTGTGTAAAAAATTCAAAATCCAACACTGTTTTTCCACACCATATTACCCACAAGGCAATGGCCATGCAGAAGCTACCAACAAAACTATCTTGAAGATCCTTAAGAAAATAGTCAATGAATTCGATTGTGACTAGCATTTGCAGTTAAACCCCACCTTATGAGCCTACTACACCAGCATCCACATGCCAACAAGTGCCACTCCATTCTCCCTGGTCTACGAATCAGAAGCCATCCTCCCTATTGAGATTGAGCTTTTGTCACTGAGGATATCCTTGCAAAACCTCATCACAAATGAGGAATACAGGGTCACAAGACTAAATGAGCTGGAGTTACTGGATGAATGATGCATGGATGCCCTAAATCATCTACAGGTCTACCAGAATTGCCTGAAACGGAGCTACAACAAGAAGATCAGGAAATGCACCTTCCAAGTCGGTGACCTTGTGCTAAAAGAGAACCAAAAGAATGTACCAAACTTAGATAGCAAAGGAAAATTTGAACCCAACCTGCTGGGACCTTTCATCATCACCACAAGCTATAAATCATGGGCATATCAGTTGTCGACACCAGAGGGTGAGGCTCTGCAGGAACCCATGAACAGTTGTCATCTCAAAAAGTCTTATGCCTAAGAACTTGCAAGGTATAGAAATAGAAAATACAAAAAAAATTAGAAAAATTCCTAAAAAAATGGTCACCTTGATGAAAACCTGGCAAACAGGCGTCTCGGTGATAGCAAAAAAATCAAAAAAATGCAAAAAATTCCAAAAAATCAGAAAAAGGATTGAAAAATCAAAGAAAAAATCTTCCTCTAGTGAAAACCACTTCAGTGGTGCTTTGGAAGAGTACCTTGGTAAAAACCTGGCAAACAAGTGCCAAGCGTAAATAAAGCACTCTCTATCCACCAAGATCTGCACGACTCACTCATCCATTCTATCACATTTCATTAATCATCCATACACCCATCCGCTCACACCCATACCATAGCCTGAGTTGGTGTCCATATCATATTCCACCATATTACATTGCTTCAAAGAGGGGCAAAATGTAGACATGGAAAATGAATAAATGTTGTTCAACACACTTGATCCTGATTACTAACATCATTTCTTTTTGAATCATACATTCTATCTCTTAATCATTATTCATCTGATTGAGTCTATCTCCTCCTTTGATTGAATTAATCAATTTAATTTAATTAACCTTACCTTTCTGTTTAATTAAATAATTTATTTTATTTGATTAAATCCCTAAATTCTTCTTATTAAATTAAATAAATTAAACCTTATTTGATTTAAGACAACATTTTCCTTCTTGGTTAAATAAATCAAATTATTTATTTAATAATCTTTTCCCCTCAATTCTTGACTTAAATCAATTCATAAATTTAAGTCTAAATTGTCACATCATTTAATTCTTCATTAAGTTAATCAAAACCATGATTAAGTTAATCCCTCTCATTAAAATCCTCTAGAGAATGCAAGTTGCACAATAAATCAATTACTTTGATTTATTTAATTCTCTATTTTCCCTCACATGGCATCAAAAGGGAATATTCCCTTATTTGAATTCAAAAAGGCCAAGTGGACTTGGTCCTTCCAACAAGGCATTTAAGGCCTCTTACATGTCCTTAGCCTTGGGCCAAGTGACATTAACTTCATTTTTCTTCCCTCTTCAGCAAGTCATCTCACAATTTCAAATTCAAAATATATGCATTTATTGGCACTTTGGCCAAAATGTGTACAACCACTAACCATTCACATCATGACATGTGGCATTCAACCATTGGATTGAAAGTTAGTCCCACATTGCTCAAATCTCACTTTCTCTTCCAAATTGAAAGTTATAAATTGGAGGCTTCTCTCCTCATTTCTCATCCACACTCTTCATGTAAAGTCACTCTCTTCACATTGAGAGCTAATTTTTCCCACTTCATTCAACCTATCACCATTTTTATAATTTGTAACAAGGTTATGCTCAAAATCTCTTTGGAGATTTGACCATTTCTCAATCACTCAAACATTGCAACTTAGGAATTGGTTAAGGGCCAATTGCAACACTTCATTGGCACCAATTCCCCCATGGGATCACTAATTTATTGGCTTGATTAGGATTTAACTTTATTTATTGTATTGTATTCTTCACTTCCTAATTTTAGTTTTAATAGATGGATTTCATGGGGAATCCCTCTTACTTGTTTGCATGCATTTGATCTAACAACCTAACATGTTTGTTGCTCTTGTGCATTTGCAGGTTTAGGGGTTCACAATTTCAAATTGAATACTTGTGCAATCTATTCAATATTAATTTCCACCATAATAATGTGCCTATTTGTTTTACACAGATAAGGAATGATAATATTGCACATGACATTGGAATGCAGCCTAGTGAGGGTGGAGCACAACCTGCCGATGAAGGCCATGGTGTGCATCCCAGTACTGGATGTATTCATGTGCTATACAAAATGCAATATAGATTAATACAATTAAACTTCTTTAATTGCATTTGTTGTATTAATCAATGTAACCTTTCGTGTTTCAACTTAAGAGCATGTAGAGTGTGATCAACATGTTGAGCTTGATCAGGCTAGACAAGATCAGGAACATGATGCGGCTACATCAAGTAAAGAGGACCACTCTAATGTTCTTTTAAACATATTTAATTGCAATTGGTGTATTAATTAATGTAATCTTTCATGTTTCAAATCCAAATCAGGATTTATAGGATGTTCAACATGTTAAGCATGAGGCTATAAGACAATATCAAAAACATGATGTGGCCCAATCAGGTAAAGAGCACCGCTCTGATGTTCTTTTAATTAATGAAATACATGTAACAATAATAATAAAACATATCAATTTAACATTTCTTTGCTATTGCAGCAGACCCCCCTTGCAGTCGCGTCCACGTTGTGAGTACATGACTAGGAACACATTAAGATCACGTACAGAGCTCAAAAAAATCAAGGGGAGACAGATGATTTTGA
The DNA here is from genome assembly GCA_007115665.2 of Sequoiadendron giganteum. Lineage (NCBI taxonomy): Eukaryota > Viridiplantae > Streptophyta > Pinopsida > Cupressales > Cupressaceae > Sequoiadendron > Sequoiadendron giganteum. The sequence goes on along the minus strand of CM021101.1, from coordinate 469,230,770 downwards.
AAACGATACTCCACTTTAGCTTTTTTTAGCTGCAAAAAATAAACAAAAAAAAAGTGATTGTAATCATATTATGACAGCCATATTTTTGATAATATGTAAAAATTGAAAAAATGAAATATGTTAATGAATGAATGTGAATATGTTAATGAATAAATGTTATACGTTAATGAATGAATGTTATACGTTATTAATGGATAAAGCGTCTGACGAATCTGCAATGTATCCGACGAAATTTTGTTGTGATGACTTGCCTATTTCGATGTGAGTTCGATGAACTTATCTTGTTAATCTGGTGGTTTGGCAAAGGTATGTTGTCTGTGCTCCACGTACTATTCATCGCTAGAGCAATGAAACTGTCATCTTAGTTTCGACGAATGTATGTCGCTGCTCCGACGCTTAATTGACGGTATGTCGCACGTGCTCCGGGTATTGTTCATCGCTAGAGTGATGAAACTGTCATCTTGATTCCAACAAATGTATGTCGTTTCTCTGAAGCTTCATCCATGGTATGTCATTCATGCTCTGGGTATTGTTCGTCGCTAGCACGAAAAACCTATCATCTCGTTTCCGACGAATGTATGTCGTTGATCTGACGCTTCAGTGACGGTATGCCACATGAGCTTCGGGTACTATTTGTCCCTAGAGCGATGAACCTATCGTCTCAGTTTTGACAAATGTATGTCGTTGATTCGATGCTTCAGCGATGGTATACCGCACGCGCTCTAGGTACTGTTTGTTGCTAGAGCGATGAACCTGTCATCTCGATTCTAATGAATGTATGTCATTTCTTTGACGCTTCAGCAACAGTATGTCGCACACGCTCCGGGTACTGTTCCTCACTGGAGTGACGAACCTGTCATCTCGGTTTTGATGAATGTATGTCGTTGATCTGATGCTTCAACGATGATATGCCGCCCATGGCCAACCACTGTTCGTCGCGCGATCGATGAAGGGGATGTCGTGGTTCCAACAAGATTTTTTCATGAGTTCGACGTTTTACAGTCCATCGGGATGTAGACGAAAACTAAGTGACGACACTGATTTCTGTGATTTATCAGTCGGCCGACAATAGA
>CM021101.1:469175521-469229176 GCA_007115665.2 Sequoiadendron giganteum | reverse complement strand
CTTAAGAAATTCGGGTTTGGGACAAACTGGATCAACTGGGTCAAAAGTTGTATTTCCACAGCTAAATTCTCAGTTCTGGTGAATGGCTTTGCCCATGGATTTTTCTCTTCCTCAAGAGGATTGAGACAAGGCGACCCCCTCTCCCCTTTCTTATTTATAATTATGGTAGAAGTGTTGTGAAGGGGAATTCAAAATCTAGTCAGGGAAGGCAAGTTGAAAGGAATCCAAGTAGCAAATGGTTTGGAGCCAGTGTCTCATCTCCAATTTGCAGATGACACAATCTTAATGGGGGAGGCAAGCAGAAGAGAGGCAAGGACTGTCAAAATCTTCTTAGATGAATATTGTAGGGCCTTAGGATAAAGCATCAATTGGGGAAAATCAGAGATCTTCCTTCTGAACACTCAACCAAGCATGCAAGGAATTTTAGCCAGAATCTTGAACCTAAAATTGGCCTCCCTCCCTAGGTGATTCCTGGGAATGCCATTGTTTTTAGGAGTCAATAAAAACTGCTACTGGGAAAACCTAGTTAATAGCTGCAAATCCATAATGGAAACCCGGAAAGGCAAATGGTTGTCCTCGGCAGGATGATTGCTAATGGTCAAGGTAGTTCTATCAGCCATCCCAATATATTCAATGCCTGCATAAAGCTACCCAAAGCATTGGAAGATGGCCTCAACCAAATCTTCAGGAGATTCCTCTAGTCGGGGATAGGAGATCACAACAAATTCCCCCTATTGGCCTGGGACAAGGTCTGTAGGCCCAAGATGTTGGGGGAGAAGGACTAAGGAAGTTGGCAATAATGAACCAGGCCATGGGAGCCAAATTGGCTTGGGCTATCCATGCTAAAGGGGATTAGAAATGGGTCAAAATTCTAAGGAGAAAGTACCTAGACTGAGATACCCCGACCAAAATTCTCACTACATCCAACCCTCCAAGAGGATCAACTATCTGGAACTTCATCCTAGACAGTAGAGACATAATCTCCCAACATGTGACTTGGGAAATCAAAAGTGTTGAAAGTGCATCCTTCTGGAATGACTCTTGGGGTGGGAAACCCCCCATAGGCAACACCCCCGGTCTAGAAGATATAAAGGAGGAATCTATTAGACTATGGGGGGATAAAGTGGAAGATTTTGGCTAGAAAATTTATAATCAAGGTGCTAGCACATGGTACTGGAAGGAAATTCAGACCCTCAATGCCCCAAAAGATCAGAAGGATAGCTTATTAAAAATCCTCAAAGACAGATTCTTCATCCCCTCTAGTGGTCTAGACACGATCCGTTGGTGTGAATCTCCTACTAGCTCATACAAGTTCAAGATTGGTTACAAGGTGAAGGAGATAACATTAAAAAATCAAGAATGGCCCTGCAAATTGTTCTGGGGCAATAAATGCCTACCCAAGGCAGGAGTTTTTGCTTGGTTGGCAATCCAAGGAAGAATCCTCATAGCGGACAGGCTAGCCACCTTCGACATCCAAGGCCCACGCAGATACATTTTATGCAAATCCAATGAGGAAACAACAAACCATCTCCTCCTCCATTACTCTATGTCGTATGAATGTTGGAACATAGTAAAGAACAAAATAGCCCTTCAATCCCCCATTCTAGCAGACCTATCCTCATGGTTCAAAATGTGGCCACAAAAAATCGACAAAATAGTGTTTGGGGGAATCTCGCAAACCATCCCATCATTGGTAATCTGGGAAATCTGGAAGGAGAGAAATAGGAGAATCTTTCAAAACAAGGAACTAAATAAAGAAAGGCTATGGGAAAAAATTGAAAAGGCAATAGTAGAAGTACTAAACGAAGATGCTCAGTCCAACACATCTAACCAGAGAATAATCACAAACTAGGATGATTGCTTAATCAAAAAGTTCAATGGCCTAAAACAACTACATTTGACTGGAAACGGGTCATCCAAGTCAATAAAAATCAAAAGGGTGGAAATAACTTGGTAGGCACCAAAGCCAGGCTAGATCAAAATAAATTTCAACGGGCGGCTCATGGTAACCAGGCCTAGGAGGCATGGGTTGTGTTGCAAGGGATTCTCAAGGCAAGCATCTAGCAAAACTATCCATGCAACTAGGCCTATGCACCAATAATGAAGCTAAGTTCAGGGCGGCATCTCATGTTCTTCAATTGGGAATCAATTTGCGGGTGCGAAAAGTACATTTGGAAGGGGATTCACTAATAATAATCAGCGCAATCAGTTGTGGCACCACCTCAAACTGGAAACTAAACCACCTTCTTCAACACATCAAGGAATTAACCTTCAAATTTGAGGCCTTCAAAATCAGCCATGTCTACAGGGAAGGGAACAACATGGTTGATGAGTTGTCAAAATTGGCATTTGAGTCCACCACGTAGGCTCAATCAAGTGGTGGTGTTAGGAAACTTTTTGATGCCACAAAATCCAAAGGAAGATAACCAAAATCACACGTAGGTGTAAGGACGAGCAATGGGTCCTTTTAGATGTGATAGACCCATCAGTGGTAGGCAAAGTGAAGGCCACCCGAGCAAGTCCCAAGGCATCAGGAAGATTGTGCGGATCTCAAACTTGCCTAATCTTTAAACCACGACCTATACTCCAACGTTGCGCCAGCAAGCTCACATGGGTCTTCTGACGCGTGTTCAAGTTAAAAAAATCATGAAGATTAATGATCATCCATCGATTAATATACCACCCGGAGTTAAGCATTCTCAAAAACGCAAATCTCGGTTCCTCCAGAGGTGTTAAGAAATTATCTGGTAAGAAATGGAGACGTCGATGGCACTGGATATCAATAAGCAGCAACAGGCATTCCGAGGGGAAATAACAAAAAAAATACTCAGTGGGTTAATGTCCTTCTCTCATTTGGTTGTGCTTTGGGCAACCGAGAAGGTGTTGGGCCTTGAATTCCTCAAAGCATACCATAGGTTCAGGACAAACGCAGAAATCCCAGCCATGTTTCTTGCGATCAGCCTCCACATGGGAGTCCTGAAATATTTAGCGAAGAATCTGACCTAGATGGTGTTTGTCCACGCTTGGTTGGGTGACATCGATGGGGCCCTTGATAATGTTGATGAAAATAATCTCATCCCTATGCCCCAGCATTACAATGTGTTGAGCATCTGGGGTTGCGAGGTGATGAAATTCTCACTGATCAAGACTGTCGACCCAGCAGGCTTCGAAAAAATGTGGGACGAGAGAGACCGGAGCATCACCTTTCTTCTCAGGGCGGCGAATCTTACCACCACCCTATCACGAGGATGGGACCTGAGGTATGTAAAGAATGAAGGGCTTGACGCAACCCTACAATCTGGGGATGACACCGTCTGGGACTTCGGCACTAGAGAAGAATGGATTCCAATGGATGACAAAGACCCTGAGGAAAAGGCTCTTGGACCAGCACACCAGAAGTGTAAAGTCGATTGCCCGGTGATCGCAAACTACCTAGCCTATAAAAAATGGGTGGCGTCAGAAGATTATGAGGAAGATGCTCCTTAGGAGATAGAGGAAGATTGAAGGTGCCTAGTACTCTGTTATTATCCAGTCTTAGCAAGGGCTACTTATTTTAGTTAGTCCAGGGTGAATACTAGTATAGACTGTAGGTAACCAGTTTATTTTGTTTATGCAAAAGGTACCTTAAAATAGTTAGTTGCTTCAGTAGTCAATAAGATCTTTTCCATTTTCAAGCTGGCTTACAGTTGCTTACTATCACAAACTACAATCGTGTATATATTTTTATAATCAATATAGGGTGTTGCCCCTCTGTAGCGGTTTAACTAGCAAAAAAAAATTATAGAAGATATTAAGGATTAAGTAATCAAATAAACAAAGATATGTATTTAATTAATTGGAGGAAATAAATAGTTAACTAGAAGAGAAAATACAAACGTGGAAGATAAGAAAATAGAAAGATGGAAAAGAAAATATGGCAAGTCTTAATAAAAATAAATAATTAAAATTTATCTATTTTTATCCTCATGTGAATAACTAAATAAATTAACATATTTATTTAATTATAAAAGAGATTTAGGATTAAGTAATTAAATAAATAAAGATATTTATTTAATTAACTTGAGGAAGGAAATGGTTAATTGGAAGAGAAAATAGAAAAAGGAAAAGAAAATAAAAAGATGGAAGAGAGAAATATGGCATGTCTTAAAAAATAAAAATACATAATTATTATTTTTATATTCATGTGAATAATTAAATAAATTATTAAGGATTAAGTAGTTAAATAAATAAATTTATTTAATTAATTAATTAGAGAGATTATGGAAGAAACAAACCAATTAATCAAATAATTTAATTACTTAAGAGGAAAGTTAAATAATTAAAATTATTTAATTATAAGTGAAAGAGGAAAGACAAAATTGAGGTTAGAAGAAAGGGTTAACCTAATTAAATATTAGATTAATGCCATTGCAAGTATAGGACAATTTTCAGTGTCTACAATAATTGCACAAGGTTTTTGTTGTATAAATAAAGGTTATTCCCTCTTGTAAACAACTTTTAGCTTTCTAACATAGATTAAAAAATTTAGCTTTCTATACAAAAGAGTTAATTGCTCACGATTTATTAGCTTGTCAGAATATGAGTATTTTTCAACACTTTGTATTCACTATTACTTGTCTCAAGGATCACTCCATGGTTTGAAATTATGAATATTTTAATGCTTATTTGATCATTCCCATAGATTTAAGTAGATTAATTATTTGCATTGAATTCGCACTAGCCATATATATCAGTTAATAAAATTTTATTGTAGGTAGGTTCATGTAAAATAAGTTGTGGCAACCCCAACACAATTATGCATGTGTTTATAGTGAATATTGAATAGTTTGTTGTGTTGTATAGAAAGATATTAGGTTGCCCTTACCTAGAATTATTTACCCACCTTTTTCATTTTTTCTCTAACCCTATTCCCTTTCTAATAATTATACTCCTATATTGTTCCCTTTACTAGTTAGAATAGGGTAGGCTACATGCTATAATAGTTGTTTTTTCTACACATCTATGGTGGTAGTGTTTTTTTTTAGTTAGTTTAGTTTTAGGTGTAATGAAATAATTTAGCCTTAGGCAAAAGGCAAAAGGCATTATGTCTATATATTAATATATGATAATAGAGTTGTACAAAATACCAATGGCTCTTTGTAGCCAAATAAGGCAGTTCCAGGTGTTGCATGAAAAAATTTCGTACCTCATTTCCCACATAGGCTAATTACATGCTTTGCTAACTTCCTACTTTTATCTCCCTAATACAAAGTTATCGCCCCATATATAGACAACCAATTGCGAAGGGAATTAAACCCTAACCAAGAGTTTTAGAATATTTAATTACAAAAATATTATACTAAAAAAAGAAGCCTACTCCTCCATTTGGTCCACTTGAACATCATTTTCATCTTGATGTTCTTGAAGATCACCAAGACTCGACTGCATAGCTGGAATGACATTTAAATTTGGAATTATCCCAAATCACCGATTGAGAGAACCACTTGCATTTTTTTGATATCCTTCAATATGAAGACCATGATTCTTTGCAATAGAAAAAGGTGGAACATCCTTTGGAAGCTCTAATAGAGGAAGAGGAACAACAACTTGAAACTTTGCAACAAGAACTAGAGCATCAACTTGAAATTCTGCAATAGGAGTTGTCTCGTCATCTTAAAATTTTCCAATAGGATGGATTTGAATCCTTGCAACCTAAGGAACTGAGAGTGACATTATCGTATCAACTCTAAAAACCTATTACGTGTCTATCTGGTTACAATTTGTATTACAAAATATTCCTTTCATATGAGATTGTGGACACATTTTCTTTGCAATATACTTTATATTTTGTTGTACACTGCACTACTACACATATCTTATTTTTCCTTTATGAGGATGTGAGATACTTTGGAACATCTACTCATGTAGTTTGCTTGCTATACTACTTGTACCATCAAATGTCATTGCAGGGCCATGAGTCAAAATACCCTTTACCACTACCCTGCACATCACTATTATATTGGTTATGGGGCAATGGGTCACTTCTAACAATTAAGTGACTCCTATCGTTACCCTGTGCTCCCCTTACTTGACCATCGTGGCATGGAGGTAGATAGATACTGCTACCCTATGCACCTCTTACTTGACCATAATGGTATGGAGGTAAGCAGTTATGTTGTATCATGTGGCTCACCAACCTATACATATCCTTGTTGACCATCGTGGTACTGCAGTTTGAGTGAAATCCCGCCACCATCCCGTTTATATCAGGTTGTTGACTTTCATCGTATTGTGGCCTGAGTGAAATCCCACCACCATATTGCATATATCCTTGTTGACCTCCATGGTACAGTGGTGAAAACTATCCCCCACATCACTTTTATAGTTGTTGTAGGGCAACAAGTAACTACCATTCTTGCGGCAATGCAAGACAAGCATGTTGAGCTATCACGGAACCACAAAATGATTATCTTGTATTTGTGGGGTTGCGGGAAAAGCCTTGAATCACACACCAACATCCAAACCTCAGAACCACCAAAGAACAACATGTTTAATATACTAGTTGAAAACCAAATTGAAAATCCTGACTTACCTTTCAATTTCTAGCCATTAGGCTCCCATATTTAATTGTGTTGCAATTCTATCCTACTCAATTAGCTCATTTAAATGAGGATGTGCTCCTAACCTATAAGTTTTATTTGCAATTGAGACCTCCTAATTAAAACACCCCATGTTTGTAAGGCAATCTACCACCTTATTACCCTCACGATATGTATGACTAATGTGATATGATTTTAACTTATCTATAAAAATACATACCTTTTATAGAATATAATTCAGATTCCATCTTTGAATCCTTCATTCTTTGCATGAATTTATAATAATCAAAGAATCCCCTTCTATATGTAATTTTGGTAAGCCAAGATTGATAGCGAGTTGTAGCCCCAATAGCATTGCTTGAGCTTTTGTTGTATTGTTTGTACCCTGAGGGAGTTGAAAGGAATTAGTTTCTACCACTATACCAAATGAATATTGAATGCAAACTCCAACCCCTGAGATATTCAATTCCCTCTTGAAGTCCCATCAAAATTCAACTTATGAAAACCTTGAGGAGGTGGTTTCCATTTAATCAATATCATATCATTTTATTTATTTATGAACTAGTGCAGGATACCCTTAAAAGGAAAGACTATATACTCCCAATTTTGCAAAATGTTGCTATCCCAATTTGTGAACATTGAATTAACATTCTTGCATTCTTGAACATATGCATTAACAGATTCTGACACTATCTTCTTAATTTTTAAAATAGTACAACTGACTAAAGAAACCTCTTTCCTAAAGTTGTGTTTATTCCTCTCCCACCAAATGGGCCAAACAACTATTGCAGGAATAACTCTCCAAATACTGGGAAATAAAAATGTCTAAGATCGACCAGCTTTGAAACAATTCCCAAATAGTTTGTGGTAGTGGAAGATACAAATTTAGTTTTTGTTTGATGAATTCCCAACAACTTTGTGCATATGGGAAATTTAAAAACAAATGATCAGTGTCTTCTAATACTTTCTTACATAAGACACAATTAAAAGGATCTACCATCCCCAATTGTATTAGCCTCCCACTTGTCAACACTCTTCCTTTTAGGACTAACCATGCAAATGTTCCTAATTTGGGGAGCACTCTATCATTCTAGAAAAATGAGTATGCTCTTTGAGTTAGTAAATGATCAATGTTACTAAGTAAAGCTTTGTACCCTTGCTTTACCGAATAACTTCCATTTTTTGCAGGAGCCCATATAACCCTATCTAGCTTGGTTGAAAAGAACACCACTCTATGCTTTAACAAATTTTGGATGAGAACCTGATGTGCAGCAAGAACTGTAGTGCATGAAAAATATTTCCATACATTTCCCGTTAACCTATCTAGCTCCCCTACATAATCTTTTAGCTTTGTCCCCCATACACTATTTAAAATGTTCCTTGCAACTTGCAGTTCTTGAATATTTTGAAGTGGAGGGAAGCCATTCCATGAATCCGACCAAAATTTTAGGTCTTCCCCATTATGGACTTTCCATGTTAAGTATGAATTGACGAATTTCCTACAAGAGATTAAAAAATTCCACATGGTTGAACCTTTTGGTGGGTTTGAGATTGCAAATATTCTTGTTGGATTCTCACAGTCTAAATACTTTGCTTGCATTAACTCACACTGTTTTGAATTTACCTTATGGTACATTTTCCATAGCAACAATGCAGTAAAAGCTAAATTTCTTCTCGAAATATCTTAGATACTTGCTCCTCCTTTCATCTTGTCCACCGCCATGTTTTGCAGAGAAACCAACCAAACCTTTTTTTATGATCATTCATGTTTCCTTTCCAAAGGAAATTTCTAATAATCTTTTCGATTTCTAGTACAACTGATTTCGAAGCTTTAAGAACTGCCAAGAAGAAATTTGGGATGGTTGCTAAGACTATTTTAATCAACATGATGTGTCCTGCTAATGACAACCACCTAGCCTTCCACACCAAGATCCTTGAATTTAATGTATCAATGACTTTTCCCCAGTATGAAATCTTATTAGACCCTACAAAAAAAAGGAATTCCTAGATATGTACATGGAATCTTAGCTAACTGAAACCCTAATTCCTTCACAATTTTCCACTTTATTGCTACCTTTGTATTGAATACATAAATCTTTGATTTTGTTGCATTAAATTTTTGCCCAAATCCTGATGCATATTTTCCTAAGACTTCTTTTATTTGAAAAGCTACTACCATAGAATATTTCCCAAATAGAATTGTGTCTTTAGCAAAGAGGGAGTGAGTTACTTAAATTCTTGTGTTTGGAATCTCTACCCCATGCCACAATGGTTGGCAATGCCTTTGCTGAATTTATCTACTTAATGTTTTTGCCAAGACAATGAAGAGGAATAGAGATAATGGATCTCCTTGCACTACCCCTTGTGTTGCACTGAAGAATCCAAAAGGAAAGCCATTAAAAATAACTAAAAATATTATCCCTGACAAGCAAGAATTAATCCATTTACACCACTTTTTGTCAAATCCAAATTTTGAGAGAACTTTCATCAAAAATTCTAATCCACTCTATCATATGCTTTCATCATTTCTAATTTGACGATGAAAGTTGGTAAATGGTTAGTGTTGATTGAATGCGATACTTCATGACCAACAATTTCCCCTTCAACAGTTTATGTCGTTGGCACAAATCCTCCCTACTCTTGGGAAATAATAGATGAAATAAAGGGTTGCAACCTGAGATAGATTGCTTTTGTAAATATATTATAAACTGTATTACAAAGTGAGATTGGCCTAAAGTCTGAAATTTTTTTGGGGTCGTTAACTTTTGGCAAGATAGCAATATTTGTTACATTGAGCTATTTCAGCATTGTACCCGTTCTTCTTGACTCTTCGAAAACTAGAATAAGATCAAAACCCACTACTTCCCAGAATTTTTGAAAAAATATGGTTGTGAAACCAGCTGGCCCTAGATCTTTATCTGATGGCAAGGAGAATACGACATTTTTCAATTCTTCTAGTGTAAATGGATTCAAAAAATCCTTATTAATTTCCTCACCAATAATATTTGGGATCACATCTAATAGCTCTTATCCATCCTTCAAACTTTGTGAAGTATTGCTTTGAGGTACAAAGAGTAGACCAAAAATGAATTTCACTCCTTCCTCCTGAATACCAAACTCCTTTGTGAGAAACCTCACTTCAACTGCACTATTAATTGAAAAAAATTTGTTAGTACCCTTTTTGATCTGGGTGGATGAGTGGAAATATTTATTATTATGATCTCCCTCCTTAAGCCATAACTTTTTGGACTTCTGACTCCAATAAATTTCCTCTTGTTTACTTAACTCTTCCCATTCTACCTACAATAATTTATGCTTATCAAAAGTTGAAACATCCAAACTATTCTTTATGATGTGCTCATGGATTTCAGATAATTCCTTAAAAACCTCTTCCTTTTGCTGGAAAATAGTTTAAAAACCTATATATTCCAAGCATTAATCTATTGTTTGACAAATTGTAGCTTTCTACAGAACTGATACATTTTGTACCCCTCTAATAAGAGGTTCTTTCCCACCATTGATGCAATAATGGTAAAAAATGTAGGTGTCTACACCACATCTTTTCAAATTTGAAAGATGAATGTTGTTTAAGCCTTGAACCAGTCCTTGTAATATCCATTGAAATGGCATAGTGATCAAAACCAAGAAGAGTTAAAATATCTGAACCTAACGCATAATTCCTAATAAGCCAATTTGGAGTAACAAGAAACCTATCCAAACATTCTACAATTTGTCAGAAAATATACCTTCAATTTGTCCAGGTATACAAACCTCCTACAGGTATAATATGTTTCATCGCATTACTCATAATGAAGGACTTAAAGTTATCGATTAGAAAAATAATTGTTAATGTGTGGGTTTCCTATTTATAGTATCTTTATCAAGTACTAATAAAATTAGTGGCTACAAGAGTTTCACATTTCTACATTGTTTGGTAAGTGATGGTAATGGTTGTAATGCTTGAATACCCAATTGGTATAATGCCCAATATTTGTTTATGAGCTTGAGGTCCCCTTCTTTCTTTCCTTCTCATGATATCTTTGCCCCAATATTTACAACTAAGAATCTACCACCAATAATATCTACATGAAACAAATTGAGTATTACGAGATGAAGGGTACAAAAACTAGTTTATAAGTTACACAAGTCTCCTTATATTCTAAACAAAATCCTAGACTATAATATCAAAAGGTTAATATTTCTATCATAATGTTAGGGTATGTTAGAGAAAATTTAGATTAGTTTGTTTACTTCAAATATAATGATGATAAATTTAATATTATTTATTTATGTATCAATGACATATTATTCTTTAGTAATAGTAAGTATATGATCAAGGGTTTGAAATATCATATTTTAGGTATGTTTTATATGAAAGGTTAAGGGGTGGAAATTTTACCTTAGGATGGAGAACAAGATAGAGTGAACAAAAAACTCTAGGGAAACGAAATGAAGTATGCTAACTCTATGTTGTAGAAGTTTAGGATGCAGGATTATAAATCAATTACTAATTCTATTCCTATGGGAACACAGCTTTATGCCTATTTGTGCCCTCCAACACTAGATGATATACAATACATGATTCATTTCCCCTATGCTACTATATTTGGTATAGCCTCATGTATGATATGCTTTACATGGAACATTAAATTACTACTTGCATCAATTTATGGATAATCTAGGGAAGGAGCATTGAATTGTAGTTATTAGAGTTTTAAAGTATCTTAGAGATACTTCAAAGTGTTCAAATTTGTACTAAGGATGATATATATTGGGAAAGACTCTGTATATTCAAAGATTTTTTTATTCTAACTAGATAAGAGTATTTATAGTAGGATGTCTACTAGTGGGTATGTGTTTACCCTATTTAGTTGTGTAGTTAGTTGGATGAGTAAATTATATGTTGTGATTTATCTTTTGACTAAAACGGTAGAGCATATATAAATTATATGTATGTAAGGAGGAAATCCAAATTCAAATACTATTCTTGAAAACTAGGTTTAGGTAGGATATAATGGTGGTCAAGTGTGGGAGCTAGAGTACCACAAGCAAGGTGAAGAGCCCTAATTTTCATGAAGGGATGAATCATATTTATGTGCATTATAATTTCTTTTATTATATAGTGAAATATAAGAGGGTTGTGGTCAATAATGTGGACATGATAGAGAATGTTTTTTATGCCTTGAATAAGATCTCAAGCATAGACAAGTTTAGATGGTGCAAGAGTGATATGGGAGGCTTTCTCTAATAAACTAGCTTTCTTTTACTAGATTTGACCCCTATGCAATTTATAATTTTGGAAAGGTGTTCTTTACCTTGCATATTAAAATATTTTATACTTTAGAATTGATTAATATTTTTCTAAGGAATGTTTTATTTGACATTAGAAAATTATTTAAATTCGGTGGCACATTGGGGCCATGATTCAATGAGACCATGGTCAATTGGTCTCATTGGGAGAATGCATCTAATAATTTTAATATAAAATACATTTAATATTTTAAAAGTATTAAATTCTTGCATTCACATGATGCAAGCCAAATTTGGGAAGAATCATTGAAAAATTTATAGCAATCACATATTGGAAAGAAAATTCTAGTTGTCACATGTTGTCAAGAGGCTTCTATTAGGTACAAGAATATTCTAGAAAATTTCCTCTCATTTCTATAGATATAGGGCTTAGATAGGAGGTTATTCATCTCATGTCATCTTTTTTTTATTCTACCTCAAGTTTGGGCATTGGATATCTAAGAATATTTTGGAGCTTGCAAGTATATTTTTTGAATTGTCAATACATTACTTTAGAGCTTTGGAGGTTAGGTTATTTATGAAATGGTTTTCCTAGGGTATACTAATGTCTCATAATATTGTTTCATTGATTTATTCATTCATGGAAATTATTTGTTCTATTGTTACTCTAAATGCCACCAAAAATTGTGTACATCAAACAACTTGTGACACTCTTCACATATAGTTAATCATGGAAGTTTATTACATGTTTCCTTTCAAAAAATACCTATAATTTGTTTCGCTTTCAAACCCACACATGTGATTTTGATCTAAAAATTTGTAGCCTTGAACCAATTTTTGTGTAACTTTGAATAATTTAATTTTTTTATATTCATGTTTTCCTCTACATATTTGGAAGTGTTTATTTTTAGAAACGCCATTAGAAATTATTGTGCTAACGAAGTAAAATCAACTAGTTTCCTAACCTGCACATTAGTCAAGCCCCTTGATCAATTAAATGATTTGTAACAAGTTCATAGATATGAAAATTAGAATGCATGATTAGTATTGGGTCCCAAAATAAATGCTCACACTCTTAGAGAGATCAATCCACTTCAAAGCCAAGGAGATGTCATTCTTGAAAGTGGAAAAAATGTCTTATCAACAAAGACTGAGGTATAAAATGCCACATGTTGAGAGGGTAAAATACCTTTCACGTTGGACTCAACTACACCCATGAGGGTATTCCTAGAGGTGACCTTGAATATTTTTTTTCTTTTTACAAAAAAATATATGCATACAATAAACAAGTTGCAATAGTACCCAAATGCTATTTTTGATCCCAAATTTTGTCACTAGACCAAAACTTGTCTAATTTTATAACCTCTATTAAGATGACACAAGTATATGAATAATGATTCTCTTAGGATGGATAATTTCAAGATTTACTTTAGATGTTTCCTTAGGAATATGCTAAATCATGAAATACATAAGGAATGACTATTTATTCCTAAATTAGTGAATAAATATGTTGCTCATTTTAAGAATGTGGAATGTTCAAAGTTTTTACAATTTATGCCTTATTTGGGCTATAGTCACATTCACCCATAAAAAATAACAATAGGAAATAGCAGTAGAGGTATGATATTCAACAACAAAATCTACTTCATAATCCTTCTCTAGATTTTACATTCATATGCAACAAGAAAGAGATTATTACAAATCATGACTTACTATACATTAAATTATTGTGCCACTTACCAAATTTGTGTTATAACCACACTAGCAACTATAATGAGTGAATATTAAAAATAATGGAAACCCTATCATATTTCCCTACTCCTAAAATGCTTATGACTAACCAATGAGATATCTAATTACAAGTATTTTCTAAAAAATAGCTACCTCTATATAGATTTTATAATAAAAAATCTTAGATGGAAAATGAATTGGTGGATTTTGGAAACCTAGATTTCTCCTTGCACTTTGGTCACATGAAAATAATGAATGACGAACCCTTTTGAATCTCACAAACTTTTCTTTATAAATTTCTATTTTTCATGTCCAATTTGATAATCTTGGGAGGAAGAGGAACTAGTGGATGTGGCATGTGGGGATTGCACAATATCATGGATCTTGAAAAAAAAACTATAAAGATCTAACACAAGGAGATATGAGTGGAAAAACTACAACCAACATTTATGATATTATGACCACACATATTGTTTACAATTATATCTTAATTTGGAATCACACCCTTTAGATTAAATAAGGATGTGTTTAAGGGGTAAGAAGGATAATCCAAAGGTTTCAAGATCATAGTCAAGCATAATGACATGTTGGTAGATATCCATGGAAGTAGGTGAAATGGCTTGTTAAGGGTTTCAAATTCACAATAGAATTTTGATGTGTTTTTGGGAATTGAAAAAACCTTGGAACCTAGTTTTGCAGTACATGTGAGGTTTGTAGATTTAGTAGGAGTAAATGGAGGAATTTTGCTAGATCGAGAACCAAAATGTGGGAGGAAATGGCAATCAAGGAGCTAGAATTCAAATGGACAAAGACAATAGTGGGAACTAGGACCAATAGAGGTAACATCAAATCGGATCTCAAGTCTAAGGAGGCACTAGGGATCACAATTTGAGAGGAAGTGGGGAGGCCAATAGAAATAATGAATTGTGAATAGGTTCTAGAATAGACATGGAATCCCAAACCAAATAAATAGGGAAGGGTCTTGGGACCTTAGATAAACCTAGCACCTTGGAACCTATTCCCAAGGTTCCATGTTCACTTGACATTATATAACTTGGTGAGGAGACAAAGTAGTGGTTGCAAGATTATATCCAAGCATAATGGCATAACAGACTATTTTTTGAAGTAGGTGAAATAACTTTTTAAGGGTTTCAAACTCACTATGGGCTTCCAATGGTTTATAAGAATTGACAAAATCTTGGAACCTAGTTTTGAGGTGTATGACAGGTCCACAAATTTGGTAGGAAGAAATAGAGGGTGTTACTTAATGAAAAATAAGATGTGAGAGAAAATGGGAATCGAGGAATTGGGAGTTGTAGGTGTGAATACAAAATTACCATGCTCCCTTCGGGTAATTATATTTTTCCTAAGCACCGGCCACACCCTCCTCTAAAGAAAAATCAACATCGGGCTCCTTTCACAAAGTCCCATTGTGAATGTTGCCACTTGTCAACCAAGCGCTCCTCGCAAAGGTTTCCTCCTCTCACCTTTCAAAATCTTATGTTGTGCTTCCACGTGTTAGAAATTTGCAATCTTTTGTGCCCCTTTGCATCCCTCTCCTTTCATCCCCCAATCGGTTTCCACGTAGCATCTGTCTGTGCACATTCCTTGGCAGTCCCCAC
Organism: Sequoiadendron giganteum; assembly: GCA_007115665.2. NCBI lineage: Eukaryota > Viridiplantae > Streptophyta > Pinopsida > Cupressales > Cupressaceae > Sequoiadendron > Sequoiadendron giganteum. The sequence goes on along the minus strand of CM021101.1, from coordinate 469,213,995 downwards.
CTTCAGCGCAGTATGTTCAGAGACAGGTCCATGTGTCTTCACATCATAGTTTTTTCATCGCTTAAGGGGATGAACAAGCATCGACCCTAACTGTTTTGCACATGATCTTTTAAAGACTTCCTCGTGAAGAGAAACTGAGCAGGCGACAACCTATCACCAACTACCCTATTATGTAACTTTTGCCATGATTGAATTGCACGTGTCAACACTTTGGTCTATTGGGATCACTTCCATCATTCGCAGGGGAAGCATCCGGCTCTAGGGTGTCCTCATTCATGGCTCAAATCTTTTCAGTTGCAATGACAAAGGGGAAATCATTGCTAAATGCATCATTTCTCATGATCAGAGGATCTTTTATGTTATTGGCTCACCGAGCTTGGTTTGCACTATAAATATTGCTTCTTCATCGAAACAAAGAGTTCAGATTTTTGAGAAGAAAATATTGGTAGAAGAGCTAGGCCTTTACCACTTTTTTATATTATTGTAAATACTTGCAGACTGTGTCATTGTTTGGCCTTTCTATTTTCTTGAAGATTTTGATAAAGTTTTATTGTGTCGTTGTGGTGCTAAATGTTTCATTTGTAAAACTTCTATAATTTGAATGCACGTTTGTTGGTTTAGATAATGTATTTGACTCCTCTTTTTAGTAAATGTGCATGAATGTTACTTTATGTCATTAAAGTGAATCATTTATATTTTACCTTAGTTTTATTTCATTCTGGACATAGCATATTACTGAAAAGGCCCTAGTTAGATATTTTTATTTTTATACCTACTTCCTTTTCCCATTCAAAACCCCAGCTATAGAAGATTCGGCTGCTTTAAAATATGTAGGTCACTCAGTTTAGTTCAATAGGTCCCCCTTTAATTAAATTTCCCACAAAAGGTTGTTACCTTGCCAATTTTTGGCATCAACAGTTTCTTTTTTCCTGGAATGCTTGGTGGGACCCTTTCATAGATATACCAAATCATCAAGGTGTACAAGTCATTGACCATACTCAAACTCACCTAAGTAGAGTTTTCAGATCCCAGCCATAATGTTGATCGCAAAACAAAATTATGTGGCCTGAGACATCAGAAGTCCCCTTGTCGCCCCAGTTGCACCTACCATATGGGCCCCTATCCTAGTCTCTGCTCTCAAAGCTATTCTAAAGTTCACCAGAGATAGATCAATAACACCATATGAACATCTTCAAGATGTTGTGGACGTGTGTCTAGTACACGGATTCAAAGATCAAAACATAGCGTTGAGACTGCTTACTGCTTCTTTGTGAGGAAAAGCACTAGATTGGTATCGTAGTCTACCAACCAATACTATCAATACCTGGGACGATCTTGGGGATCCATTTTATGAGATATTTTCTAACGATGGAGACAGGTCTTCACTATATCACCAACTATCAATTATCAACCGAGCCCCGTCTAAAGCCATGACTGATTTCAATGCCCAATTCCATATAACTTTGCAAACAATCCAAAATACTATCCGACCATTGGTTGAGTTAGCATTTATATTGTACCTAAAATCCATCAACGCCAACATCTCCATGATGATCGAGTCACTCAGCGAAACTACATTACCCGATGCATACAACATAGCAGTAAAGGTGGAAACAACCTAATTCATGCTGGGAAGTTGTCACCTTGAACCATTATGCCGATATTCTTAGAAATATCGATTTATACTCAAGAGATTCCATCTACTAGCACAACCGCGCCTCCTCCATCTATGTATACATATCCAAGTGCACCACAAAATGTTGCTTCTACATCTAGTGCTTCAAAGGACAGAATGAGCGATATAAGGGAGATGTTACGGAACTTGACAAACAAAGTAACCACTATCAAGAATAACTAAGTTACCCCTCCAAGACCATCCTACCAAGGCTATCAGGGTGGCAAGCCTTCCTACCAACAAAACCAATACCAACGAGCCGCACACACAAATTCGTTGACTCAGACAAATAACCAGATGGTGCCAGTACTGACTCAGTTGGGAGCCGCTCAAACTAGTACAAGCAGAGAGATGACTCTAGGATAGATTAACCTCTTCAAAGACTTCAATCCCTAGTGTTATCCCTATGGTGATTCTCATATGCCTCAAAAAATTTTGCATGGAAATTTACAGTAGAAAATTGTGGAGCAACACAGCCAAGGAGTGGCAAAAAATTCAGGATATACATATGACTCTCACCAAATAGAGAATGTGGTTCTCACTACACATATGCAAGAAATTTCCTCAGAGCAAGAAAACAACATGGCTCTTGACCATTCTCTCCTCTCATTCATGGAAGGAGAGTGTTCACTTATGAAACATCTACATCAACAACCCTGCAAGTGCAGTCTCACTACAACACTCAATCAAAGAGGAGATTCATAGATGAAACAATCACTGCACAGCCTAGAAACGTCTCAGACCAGCCCCCTGGCCCTTCTACAATCGCTCCACATCCATAGCTACACAAATAAATTATCATCACCAAACCCAAGGAGCAGAAACCTCCAAATTTGCCACCCTTCAACGTGGTGGAACAATTGAAGAAATATATTGCTAATGTATACATTTGGGATATTTTAGCCATTCCAAAACATAAGTCATTACTACAGAAGGCCCTGCAAAAAGATACAGTTGAACTATCAATGGGACAAACTCCCAAAATTGCAATAGAGGCAACACCTCCAACCAAAGTTTGTGCTAATACTATAGAGAAGTCTCTGACCGGGGCTAAAGGAGAGAAGCCGAAACCTAAGCCTTTCTTCTTGACCCTCATTGTAGGGAAGAAACTACTGCACAATTCCATGATTGACTTTGGTGCTAGCACCACAGTCATTCCCAAGAAAATAGTTGAATCTTTAGGGCTAAGCTACGAGCCTTTAAAGAGAGGAGTTATGCAGCTGGATGGGAACAAGGTTGAAACTGTGGATCTTATTAAAAACCTCCCTTTAACCTTGTTTTCTTGATCTAGCATCACAGTGTTGTAAGAAATTGTGATCATTGAATTTCCTCCCATGTTTGTCCTCTTCCTATCACGGGAGTTTACAGTGAAGATAGGTGGATACCTTTCTTTGGATTGGTCTCAGCTAATTCTCAGGACCAAGTATAGTTCTAAGATGAAGATAATATCAAAATCCCAAAATTTAGAGCACGTAGCTGACGAAGTTATGATCAACTTCAAAGGCACTGATGTATCTATTACCAAAGAAGAATCCAGTGGCAGCGAATTGTTGAAGCATGAGCAGACAACTAAAGATAGACTCAATCGAGAAGAAGTCTTCTTGATCAAGAACACAAGCACCGATCCTTTCAACAATTATCATGCTACCGGTTTGGGCACCTATTTCATCTATGATGAGGATCAATATTTCTCGAGGATATTGAAGGATTCCATTCCCAAACAAGCTTCAGAGCTCTAGACATTGTACTTCGATGGTGTGAGATGCAAGGTTAGCACAAGAGTCGGGATATGCCTAACGTCTCCATCCAATGAGTAGATCTTCAGGTCATTCCGCTTCCAATTTTCTTGCTCAAACAAGGAAATCGAGTATGAGGGTCTCATGCAAGGCCTAAGTCTTGCTAAATGCATGGGTATCAAATAATTAATAGTATTTGGAGATTTTGAACTCGTAATCAACTAAGTCATAAACATCTCTACTGAAAAAAATGTTTGTATGCGGTCTTATAGGCATAGGGCATGGGACCTCATCAAAGTTTTCGAAGCTTTTAACATCCATGTTGTGCCAAGAGAGAAAAATTTAGATGCAGATCGCATGGCAATGATAGGATCCCAATTTGATCATGTCTTTGACTTGATAAAAAATATACACTCTGTGTGAGTGATCGCCTGAGCCTCCATTCCTGGTAATGATCAAAGCTGGAAAGTGTTTGAAAGTGATGAACACATCACCTCGTTCATTCAATAGCCGAGAGAGTTTTCCAATCAGTTTCAGCCAAAAATTGAAGAAGCATACAAAGGACAGATCATCCAGTTGAAAGAAAACAAGCTTCCAAAGGGGTTGGTCACCCTCAAAAATCTGTTTGACTGCGATGATGCAAGGAGTAATAGAAGGAAACTTATAGAAAACCAGGCAGACTACATTGACCTTGAGGTCGGGAATGGAAGAAAGCTTAAAGTCAGGAAAGAAGTTCCACAAAATGATAAAGATAGGTTGATACACTTCTCTGAAAAATACGAAGGGGTAGTGGCCTCATCTTATGGCGACCTTAGGGGATATTATCCCCACGTCATCCAACATACCATTGAACTAACAGAAGGTGCTAAGCCTGATCGACAAACGAAAAGGCTCGTCAATCCAAAGATTGAAGCCTTAATGGCACAAGAGTTGGAAAAGTTGATCTAGTCCAAGATTGTCTTCCCAATCAAGCACGGTACATGGGTATCTAATCTCATTCCAATCCAAAATAAAAATGGATACATTCGCCTCTATGTTGACTTCTAAAACCTAAACCAAGCGTCGCTAAAGGATCATTACCTATTGCCTTCCATGGAATCAATTTTGCAAACTATAGCAGGTTCAAAGATTTTTTCTCTATTCGATGGTTTCTCAGGCTACAACCAGGTTCGGGTTAAAGAAGAAGATCAACACAAGACCACATTCACCACCAATTGGGGAACATTTGCATATGCCAAAATACCTTTCGGACTATCAAACACGAGGCTACCTTCTAGCAGGAAATGGATGTCGCTTTCAGCGAACTAATCAACAAAATCATCCTCATTTACTTAGATGATCTGACCATATTTTCAAAATCTAAAGATGACCATTTTGATCACCTAGAAAAGGTTTTCATGAAATTCCAGGAGTTCAAGGTGTCCTTGAACTCAAAAAAATGTGTTTTCGAAGTACAACAAGGAAAATTGTTGGGGCATGTAGTATCCCAAGATGGAAGTGCTATTGATTCTAAAAGAATAAAAGCAATCAAAGAACTTCCTCGTCCGGTAAACAAGAAAGGTGTACAATATTTTTTGGGGAAGGTTAACTTTGTAAATAAGTTCATCTCTGATTTTGCAGGAACAATTAGACCGATCACCCTGATGCTAAAAAAGGACCAATTATTCAAATGGACAAAAGAAGCAAGGGAAGCCTTCAAGAAAGTAAAAGATATTATTTCTTTGACTCCTGTGTTGGAAAATCTTGACTTGTCAAAGGACTTCATAATCTATGTTTTTGGCAGTAAGACAAGCATCACCATTGTTCTGATTCAGAAAGATGATGAAGGAAAGGGAGAACACCCTATAGCATTCCAATCTCAAAATTTGAAGGAATACAAGATGAACTATAACTTTGTCGAAAGACAAGCTTTCACAATTGTAAAGGGACTCAAGAAGTTTCGACACCTTATAGCTTGCACTAAATAAATTATTTACGTCACACATTCTAGTGTACGGGAGTACATCATGGAAGGAGAAATCATTGACAAAAGGGCCAACTAGATCACTAAGATCCTAGAATATGACATTGATTTTAGGCCTACGAAGACTATCAAAGGAAGAGGTCATGACAAAGAAATGGAAATTGAGGAAGAACAAGCAGAAATAGTCCTAACAACCGAATCTGAACCTGAAGGCTAGTAGCTGACAAATAGGGTAAGATATATGCATACCGACAAGTATCCATCAGGACTTTTGTCTCAAAGAAGGAGATTCTACTGGCTACAAAATAGTGGGTACTCACTTATTGAAGGAATTGTTTTCAAAATAAATTTCAATGAAATTCTGTTACGATGTGTAACCATGGAGCAAGCAAAGAAGATACTTGACTCCTTCCACAGCAGCGCGGAAGGAAAAAATTTCTCTGCGAAGACCACCGCCATCAAAATTTTGTGCCCTGGGTACTTTTGTCCTACATTGTTCAACGACTCCTACGAAATGGTAAAAGCCTGCAAAGAGTGTCAATTCTACGAAGGAAGAAGAAACAATTTTTCCATGCCTCTCAATTTGATAGTAGCAAATGAATTGTTCGCACATTGGAGACTAGATTTCATCGAGATGATCAACCCTGCCTTCAGTGCTGGTCACAAGTGGATCCTGACAGCCATTGACTACTTCACAAGATGGACCGAAGCCCTACCACTGAAGAATGTGACAAAAGTAGAAATTGTAGATTTTCTTGAAGGGTTGGTAACAAGATTCGGTGTGCCAAAGAGTATCATCTCAAACAACACCAAAGCTTTCTTAGCTCCAAGGTAAGTCAGTTCGCATTAGAACATGACATATTTTTGAAAACCTCCTCAAACTACTACCTACAAGGAAACGGCTTGACTGAGTCAACTAACAAAAATCTGGTTTGACTCATCAAAAGGATCGGTTCGGATCATGAGAGGGAATGGCATAAAAATATTTGAACGACATTGTGGGCAGACCGCATAACTCCTAAGCAAGCCCTGAAGACTTCACCCTATGAGCTAGTATATGGGAAGGAGGTGTTATTACCAATATCTATAGAGATACCTGCACTACAGCTACTCAAATCTCTAGAGATTGAATAAAATGGAGCTATGGAAGTTCGATTGGCTGAATTGTTGGAAGTACAAGAAAAAAGGGGAAAATCCCTAATGGCCATGACTAACCACTAGCAAGTGGTGAAGAGATGATTTGACAAGAAAGCTTCAGACCAAGGTCTAAAATGTGGAGACCTGGTACTAAAATTCAATGAAAGAGCCGCGAAGCCCGACTAGCATGGAAAATTTGACAGACTATGGTAAGGACCTTTCAAAATAATTCAATGCAAACAAAATAATGCATCTAAATTGGAAAACATGGAACAAGAAGCACTAGGAATTTTGGTTAATGGAATTCACCTAAAATTATTCAATTAAGCTTCATATACTTCATACAAGTGTAGATATGTGATTAATGTAATTATTTCCCCTTTTATGTTTTGTCAACCGGTTCTTTTTCAACATTTTCACAGTAGCGAAAAGCAAGAAAATTCATGAGACCCATTTTTATAGAAATAGAGGACATTATCACTTATATTGCAAGAATTAAAAGTTTAAATGCAAAGAATTCCATAAAAGTTGTGGAGAGCACAAGAATGAAGACAATAGGTTTGAAGATAGAAAGTATATTCATTATATATATACTTTGATAAGAAACATTGAAAAAATGGGTTTGGGGCCATACACTCAAAATATGGCATTATATGAGGCTTCTTTATATATGTGTATATGCAAGCCCTCTTTCAGGTATATATATACAAAAGAGAAAATATGTTTTAATCCTCAAGTAGCTAGAGCATGGACATGGTCGCCATCTGCATGAGCATGCCCTTCGTCAACTGGAACATTGTCAAGGGTAGCAGGAAGGTTATCACCAACAGTAGCAGGATCCAGAATAGCAACACCAATACCCAGAGCAAGCGGCAGAGGGAACACACGGTTCCTGAAGTAGGTGTACCAGTCTACATCATAGAACAACACTACATTGTAGCAGGAAGTGGCATGCATGGGTGGCTCTCTCATGGTGTTCAACAAGTGAATGGAGCTAGAAACTACCTAGAAATGGTACCCATGGTACCACCTCATCCTCTTCAATATGCCTTTGCAGGTCGCTCGCTACTAGAAGGCCCAAACCATACACTGCATTGGTTATTGCTTCACCAAGGCCTTTGAGGTACCTCTTCGAGAAAATTTGAAGCGTCAAACAAAGTATCATGGCTTTCAAAGCCTGAATGTCAAGCAGTGAGGCAACGAAGTGGGAGCATATATTGGTGTTCACTCAATATTTCTCTTCATACTCAATATAATCTCTGCCCAAAACCCATTTCATGGCTATAATGGCTAGTGAGTGTTTATTTTTGGTTATACGTTTCAGACGCCTATTGAAGATCTTTCCTAGAAAATTTATTTGAGACTTGTTGCACACTAGCCTAATCGGAGTGTTCATTGTGTTAGCCTCTGCTCAAAACACCTATGTCTAGCACTATACAAATTTAAAACCTACTCAAATGCCTAATCAATTATGCTATCTAAATCGCCTAATGTTTTTGCTTAATTGATAAGTATAGTTTTGTTGCTATGACAAGGCCCTTTTATAGAAACACCTAAAGTAACCTACATCCTAAGCATGGTGGTAATCGAGTTTAGCTCGAGAATCCCACCCAAAAGTCCAACTCGATTTTCCAACCCGGTTGCATTCATAGGTACGAATTGTTGTGTGTAGGGTTAAGGAGTGATAATCAATTAGTGTGAATTGGTGGCAAGCTTAGGCAATGGCTCATACGGACAGGTGCTTAGGTGTCAGTATGTAGGCCTTTTCAAGCTCCAAGGTTGAGCATGAATCCTTCTAAAGTACTCATTACGACATCAACCTAATTATGCTTTCAGGGATATTAATGTTGAGGACAAGCGAGAAGGTGAAGAACAGGGAGACGACGACTCATTTTCCCATAAAAATCATGTTGAAGGGATGTTATCTCTAACGCAATTATGAATTCTTGTATTGTCAAAAATGGCAAGTAGTTCATTTCGTGCGAACACAGGAGTTGGTGGTACATGCTAAATTAAATACAGAAAGGAAACCATTGCCTACCGGTTGAAGGTAGGAAATTAAAGAGAAAAGCTAAGTATCGCATGCAAAAATCAAGCAAAGTATAAAAATTCTTGAGAAGCGAAAAGACTTAGGAAAACATAATTTTTAAAGAGACAGGTGTGATGCAATTTTGCAGCAAGAGAAGCTAAACGTAGGAGTAATCACCGATAATTCATTGCCTCGATATAAATTAAACCTGAAGCGAAAGGTTGTCTAGTTTTTGAAACCAGAAACCTTTTGTTTTGTTTTAGGTTCCATTTATACCACTTCAATGTGATTTTTGGGTAAAATTTTGCAAGTTATGTCAACTCCTCAAAGTTCTCAGGCCAAGGTGCAAAAGGAAGAGGCCAAGAGTTTATTTAATATCATGCGCACGGAACCAACCCTTGGAGTCTTCGAGGATGTCTCTTATGCTTCACCTAGAATTCCAGAGAAGCTGACCTGGGTAAATACATGGGTTGTAGAGAATAAAATCCCTCACAAAGATAAGAAATGAATTAAAGAAGAATGGGAAAATATTCATGACCCTATTCTTGCAAAAAAACCCAAATCACTGAGGGAAGCAACCTGTGAGAGGATAAGAAAGAATAGCGACCCATACTCCTTGGCGTAGAAGTGTTGGTACAGTGGGCTTCCACAATATATGGTCTTGCTCATGCACTATTGCCTTGAATTGGTTGACGAGACCATAAAAAAATTTAACCCAGACACCAGTACCATTGAAGGTTGGGAGGTGAGCATGGTTATATGCAGGGAGGCTATCTAGAATATGCTTTGTATCCCTGAGTTTCACTCCAAAGTGCCTAAAATGGATAATTTCACTCCACGAAAAGGGGAAAACTATTGGAGGACCAGAGACCTTGCGCTAAATTTCTACAGCATAGAGACTCAAAAACTCAGAGAAGCTCCTAATAAGCCAATACAGATCCCAGTGACGCATGAGGGCTTCAAGGATGATATGAAGGATGCTTTCACTATGATGGATTTCATTTGCAGACTAGACACCAACAAGGAAGTCCAAGAGTTTCATCTCGGTTTAGGTTTCTAATTATGCAAGCAACATTTTTTTTCTATTACGATTTTGTTGAATTCCTCATCTAAGAGATGCTCAGCCAGATAGCAGAGAACCAGCTTCAATGAAGGTTCAGGTTCCCATCCTTTCTCACACATATGTTCTTGCATCAGAATCCTGACTTCTTCCAGAAGTGTGTTGGGCTCTCAATTTTTGATGAAAATCAGAGGAGGAACCCAATTTCCACATGGATTCCCCTTCTCTCTAAGACATTTCACTATTATGCATTTTCAAATTATTTCTTATATCCGATTTTGCAGGATTTAAGAAGAGACGACACTATCTTTCGGTTCAACTCGGACCAAACTGAGTTCATGCATAACTTCACTTTGAAGTGTGCCTAGTTCCTAGGGGAGGACTTCATGTTCATCTGATTGTGGGGTTTTACCGATGATTTCTTCCAACTTCTAGCATGTCTTACATACCAAGTGCTAGCACTTGAAGTATTCTTCCAGGTATCAATTATGGAGGTCACCTTTTGAAGCGAGAAAGCAAAGAAGAAGGGATTTTTCAAATGCCTGAAGTGCTACAAAAATGTAGTCATGGAAAAGAGAAAGGCTCACGATGTACTGGAAGCAAAGATGGCTCATTTGGGGTTGGGGTGGATTTGTGATAAATGGAACTACAACCCTGACGATGAATTTCCAAAAAAAATATGTCAAAGTGACTCATCAACCCCGACCTTATTGGGAGAATGGTCAGAATCTGATGACGGATGCAGATGAAGTTATTTTTGACCTAGTGCACATCCCTACTGAAGTTGGTTGACCCCCTTGGCTTGATTTCTACCTCCCCACTACGCAGTATGATAAGAAAAGAAAAATGGGGACTACTCTTTGCAACAATTTGCTAAAGAACTACAACTGGAAGGAGGAGAAGGTCAATGATTTATGGATATATCATCAAGAAACCGGATGAACCGAGGATCCATATGCATTCTGGAGATGGATGGAAAGCTCAAAAAATTATGGAATGACGAGCGTCCAGATTTCGACGAAAGTGGTGATAAGGATTCCAGTTCAGAGGAAGTTGAATCGTAATCTGACAAGGGAGCAGAACCAAAAACAAAGATAAAGGATGCCTCAATTCAGCAAAAGGGAAAGGCCATAAACCTACCTAGTAAGGTTTCCTCTAATGTACGAGTAAACATATCAAGTGCGAGGTACTCACTGACTAACACCTGGAACTCAAGGAGGACTAGGGAAACCTCTCTGCAATAATCTGAAACCATAGTGGTATGTAACTCATCATCAAGAAAATGACAAAAAATTGAGGCATCTTCTAGAGAGTCTTCATAAGACCTTGAAGCAAGCGAAGAGCTGATGAGGGACAAAGGACAACAATCATCCACCTTGTAGGTATCTTTTGCTCCCTCTTCTTTGGTTTCACAAACCTCAGTTGCCCCTGTTGTGTCTACAACACCTCTTGTTTCATATTCCAACCAAAGCATTTTGACCTCTACTCCAATGATAGCAAGGGGTTTCACACAGTTCTCTCATGCACCCCCTTTTTCCCTTACTCCTTTGCAGAACCTCACACCATTCACCTTGGCCCATTTCGCATCCTAGAGTGTCACACACTTTGTCCCCCTTTTAATCGATACATATCCTACCTCAGCAATGACAGAGTCAACCCACTCTTCCCAGTAGTTAGAAACTATCATGACTTTGCTTCCTACAAGTCTTCCTACTGGTCCTTAATTAGAGTATTGGATTATCCCTCCTTTTTTGCCTCAGACAAATAGTGTACCGAAGAAGAAGTCTCCCAATACCGCCACCCTTTCATTTCCTTTTTCCCTTCCTCCCGGTGCACCTTTCACCAATGGAATCATCAGTTCTCCCTCTGAATTATTTTCAAAAGGTGATAAAATTAGGCAAGCACGAGCAAACAGAGCCCAAAAACACAAGGCCAAAAATGTTAAGAATCCAGTGGGGCCAAAAATACAAACTATTTTTCATGAGGCTCAACAGTCCCTACATTTTGTGACTATGTACCCAGTTGTCAGAAAGCCACAATGAGAAATGCAACCAGATGACTACAACATGGACGCCATCGGGCTCGATTTAAGCATAGCCCAGCCTCAAGACAAGGTGGACCTCATGGAGGAGACACAATGGGTGTTGACCACCAATTTTCTTAAGACCGATCGGTAGTTGAAGAAAAGCGAAGAAGAGCTGAAGAGCATAAAGAGTAGAGTTGAGGTCTTGCTCACCAAGGAGAAAACTAAAGAAGTTGAATACAAGCGCTTATCCCAACAAGCAGAGATGGAACAAGCAAAGCTCGGAGAAGAACTAGCGAAGTTTCAATCCCTCGATCCTAACTTGATCGTTGAGCTGCAACAAAAGAACAAGGAGTATCACGATCAATTAGCAGGGCTGGAGCAAGAGATGCGACAAAATGATGAAGATTTTCATCACCAACTCGCTCAACTAGAGCAACAAATATAGCAGAAGGATACGGATTTCAATATCCACTGAGCTCAATTAGAAAATGAAATTAAGAAACTAAAGTCTTCATTGGAACAAGAATTAGCAAACACGAAGCGGGTCGAGGCTAGCTGGGTCATGGAATCACATATTCTACAGGGACAGCTCACCATGGCAAACCAAAATATTGTGGAGCTAGCGCATAATATGGAGCAAAAAGATGCATAGATTGCCTTATTGAAGGAATCTGCCTCAACCCTTGTCAATCAAACAGACCTTCTTCAAGTGGCCCAATACTTGTATGTCTCATATTGGGAAAGAGTGAAGGCTTTTTGCCTAAGTCTATAGCCAACACTCCAATTTATGGCAAAAGCAACAACCTTAGGGAGAGAGGTTTGTACAATGATCGGGCATTTCCCTCAATCAATCACTGAAAAGGTTCTGGAGGCCAAAATATTATTAGATAGGCTATATCAATTCTTAGACAAAATCTTGGCAGGTGCAGGGATTGAAGATTGAAAAGTCGTTGCTAAAACATCCAATCGGTTCATCCACTACCACAAAGTTATCCTGCATGCCAATGAGTGTGCCACCAAATTGAATCATCTCATGAGCAACATGTGGGCTAGGTTTGGTCACCTAACTCAAATGGGCTTACCATCTCCATTTCTTGAAGATGAGTCAGTGGCCACAATGGAGCATATGGCAGCAAAAATTGAGGAGAAGCAATAGGACCCGTCTGTCTTTCAAGGTTTTCATCAGCCCCTTGTTACAGGAGATATTGAGAGCATCACTCATCCAATCACACTTCTTTTTCAACTTGAATCCTGGGTCGATATATTGTCGGTGTTGCCTTACAAAGAAGTTATCAATCTGCATGGAGCGCAAGAGAATCTGCGTGACATATCGACTCCATCTGAAGATGAATGGTTGCCTCTTCATATTGCCTTCTCTAAGCTTTGATCACACCATTTGATGTATAAGTCTCTGGTCTACAAGCCAAAAAAAATTGGGTTCCTTGTTTCGCAGACGAAACGCCCCTAATAAGTCACTGAGATTTGTGAATACAAAATTCCCATTCTCCCTTCGGGTAATTCTATTTTTCCTAAGTACCAGCCATGCCCTCCTCTAAAGAAAAATCAACATCAGGCTCCTTTCGCAAAGTCTCATTGTGAATGTTGCCACTTGTCAACCAAGCGCTCCTCGCAAGGTTTCCTCCTCACCTTTCAAAATCTTGTGTTGTGCTTCCACATGTCAGCAATTCATAATCTTTTGTGCCCCTTTGCATTGCTCTCCTTTTGGCCCCCAATCGACTGCCATGTAGCATCTGTCTGTGCACATTCCTTGGCGGTCCCCACCTTCAACATAGTATGTTCGAAGACCTCCACGTGTCTTCACATTGTAGGTTTTTCATCGCTTAAGGGGATGAACAAGCATCGACCCCAACTGTCTTCCACGTGATCTTCTAAAGACTTCCTCGTGAAGAGAAACTGAGTAGGCAACAACCTATCACCAGTTTCCCTATTCTATAACTACCTCTATGATTGAATTGCAGGTGTCAGCACTCTGGTCTATTGGGACCACTTCCATCATTCGCAGGGATGCATCCGACTCTAGAGTGTCCTCATTCATGGATCGAATATTTTTGGTTGCAACAGCAATGGGGAAATCATTGCTAAATGCATCATTGCTTATGATCGGAGGATCTTTTCTGTTATTGGCTCACCGAGCTGGGTTTTCATGACTATAAATATTGCTTCTTCATCGAAGCAACGAGTTCAAATTTTTGAGAAGAAAATATTGGTAGAAGAGCCAGGCCTTTACCACTTTTTTATATTATTGTAAAGACTTGTAGATTGTGCCATTGTTTGGCCTTTCTGTTTTCTTGAAGATTTTGATAAAGTTTTACTATGCCATTGTGGTGCTAAATGTTTCATTTGCAGAACTTCTATAATTTGAATGCAATTTTGTTGGTTTAGATCATGTCTTTGACTCCTTTTTTTGTAAATGCTCATGAATGTTATTTTGTGTCATTAAAGTGAATCATTTAGATTTTACCTTAGTTTCGTTTCATTTTGGACATAGCAGATTACTAAATAGGCCCTTAGATCGTATCTACAAGATAGGTCTATCGTGTTTTACATCTAAGTCTCAGTGCATAGCCCTAGTTAGATATTTTTATTTTTTATACCTGCTTCCTTTTCCCATTCAAAACCCTAGTTATAGAAGAGTCAACTTCTTTAAAATCTGGAGGTCACTCAATTTAGCGCAATAGGTCCCCCCTTTAACTAAGTCTCCCACAAAGGGCTATTACCTTGCCAATTTTTGGCATCAACAATAGGGACCAATATAAGAATGGTAACTAAGACCAACAGAGGAAGGCACCAAGGTCTTGGGTTCAAGGAGGCACCAAAGGATTGGGATGTGAGAGGAAGTGAGGAGATTAGGAGAAAGGAGGGAATGGGGATTAAAGTTAGGAATAAACATGAACTCTTGGACCAAAGGGATAGAGAAGGATCTTAGGACCTTAGATGAACCTATCACCTTGGAGCCTAGTTCGAAGGTTCCATGTACACTTAGGATTTCATAACTCAACAAGGAGAAAAAGGGGAATAAGGAAAGCTTCAAGGCTAGGGTCCCACAGTGATCATGGACATTAGGACTTAGTCCCTTGGTCCTAAGTCCACTTGAAAGCATGTAGCCTAACAATGAGGATACATTGGCCAACATGTGCTCAAAACACATACAATTTTACACATACAATTTTACACACACAACCACAACACAAACAATGACCGTATCCCATGACTAAACTTTCAAATTTTATCAAATACACAAGAGTGGGGTTTCAAGAGTTGAGGGAACGTAGAACCTCATACGTACTCCAAAGTTCTTAACACACCTAAGAACTTGAAAAGACCCATAAGCCATTCAAACAAAGGCTAGATTGGTTGGTAATGATATTTCATGTGCATAATGAACAATTCTATTGAGGTATTATGGATTAAAAAAATGAGTGAAAATACTTAGACAACTTTCAACAAGAGGAACCAAATGAAGATTTCTTTGATCGACTATTATTGGTGGGTGTATGAGGTCATAACACATAAAAGAAGTGGGAATTAAGAAAAAATGGCATTTGTCAAACTGATTCCAGCGCTTAGATCTATTTTGATTAATTATAAAAATTGAAGCAATCCTCTCTCTATGATTGAAGATGTATGAGTGTTCAAGCTATCCTATCATCTAAAATGACCTAGCAATTTATCATTGTATACAACATCCTAGCATTCAAATTTGAATATGTTGTGGTTGAGTTGATGGACAACAACTAATTTGGATTAGCTCATCTTGGGCCTGTGATGAAATTTTATTGTAAAAATTGGGATTCAAGACCACAAATGTAGTCATAAGCCAAGTCCAAAGGTATGCCTATAATTTTGACCTAGGACCAAACATAATAAAAATAAGAATAAGATGTAAATTCAATAAAAAATAGATTTAAATTTATACAGAATAAATGAAATTTTCAGCTTTACAAATTTATATATTAAATTTTCAACCTTCAATAAAAACAATTAATAAAATTATTTTAAAATTTGATTCCATAAGAAAAACCAAGGCAACAACAAATGAAACCCATAAATAATAAAAAAAAAATCCATTGTGAACTTTTTGTAACAACCTTCATCTTTGATAAGAACTTTCAATGTTCAATCTATGAAGTCTTTTATCCAATTCAACATTCCCTCCAAATCTATTATTAGAAGTATTTGATTATTTAATTTAAACTTTTTAATTGAGAATTAATAGTATTATATTCCCTAGTGTTTTATATGATGTCATCATAATGTACATTGAAAACTAAAATATAATTCATTTATATTTCAAAAATTAAAAATATTAAATTTTTAAGTAAATAAAAAGAAAATAACTTTTAAATAAATATATATATATAATATTCATATTAATTGATTGATAATATTTCAAATAAAGTTAATAATATAATAAAAAAGTCACATCTTATATTTAAATGATTTTTTAAATTAATATAATAACTATTAAAATTTAGATGACATCATGAAATAACCAACATGATTATTTAATGACGTCGTTTAAACTGTCTTTTCATTCTTCCACACAACAAAGAAAAATCATCTCTTTATTTGAAAAGCGTTAACTTTATGTAGGCAACTAATATCACTTTTCGTTAGTTGATGGGAATCTGTTAGAAGACGGAGAACGGGAATACACGTGAGAGTGCAAGTCGAGTGGAATCTGTTAGCAGACGGTAGCAACAATCTAACTTATGTTATGGTCCCTCATTTTACTTTATACTTGGAATTTTACTTCAGCCCCCCTTCATATCGGATGTCAATGGGCCTTACATTCTTTTTTTATATTCTTGTGACTTTTTGAATATATAATGATATCACATGTAAAATAATGTTTAATTTTAAATAAATAAATCGTTTACAATGATTTAAGGATAATTTTTTGGGATTAATTAGTAGATAGGGTTATATATATTGTGAGATTTGAGTCTGAAAATTCATCGCAAGAAAATTCACCGCCATGACAAATTCATTCACCACCATGACAAATTCAACATCCCAAAAATTCATCGCATTAACATTTTTAATATATATTTCCAAGACTTTGGAAAAAAAAATTGCAAAAGAATAATTTATTGAATTGTATATGTGATACATGCCATGAATTTTCTACGGGGATGAATTGCTGGTGGTGAATTTTCATTGAGGTGAATTTGTGATGGCGGTGAATTTTCTTGCGGTGAATTGTTGGTGGTGAATCATGAATTTTCTGCAGCGGTGAATTGCTAGTGGTGAATTTGTGATGGTGGTGAATTTTCTTGCAGTGAATTGCTAGTGGTGAATTTTCCTAAAGTCGCACACTACTATTGAGTCGTCCCAAAACAAGTTTTAGTTGTTGTTTAATAGTAAGCCAACTACCATTTAATGGTAAAAGTCTCCCAAATATCATGTAAAAGCCTCCAAAATCTCAGTCATCACATAAAAGCCAGATAAATATTGATTTAACCACTGGATGGGAACATTCTATTTCCATTTAGTGTTTTTTTGTCAATTTGATGGTAATTTTTTTTTTCATTTGTATTGCTTTATTTTTTAAATTTGTATGCAAATATTTTATAATCAAATAATACTTAATTTAAGGAAAAAAACTAGATTTGTCTAAGTTTATTTCATTCTATTATTTACCACTTATTATTAATTGGCTAATCCAGCCACATGCAACTAGAATTTGCAGCGCATCCATGCACAAACACATACTCCCTAACATATTAATATACATATAATTTTCTATGAGTGTAATCCTTGAACCTCTTTCAGGTGAACACAGATTTTGATATAATTGACAAGGGATAAAATGTTTACTTGATTCATGGTGTGATGTCGAATTTGATATTTTGATTGATCAATTGGTTCAAATGCAACCTACTCTACTACTATCTTGGTTCTATTTGTTGAGATGTGAATAAAAAATAGAAATTGTAAATTGAAACTAGATCAATGATTGGAAAAGGGATATTATAAACGTATTGAGGTCTCAAACTAGATTTTTCCTATGTAAAATTTGTTCATATGTGTTTCTACCTTTGTCTAAGGACTTGCTAAAAAATCACCTTTTAAGATTTGATATAAACAAAAGAAAGACATTCACTTTTTGTATGACAATCAAGTCCTCTTATCAATATAACAAGTTTGAAAACATTTCAAACAAAAATATAAGAATGTTGATTTAACTATAACAAAATTTAAATTAAATATTTTTGTTTTGATAATTCATAATTAAAATAACTTTGAATGATATCCTTTAATATAAATCCTAAACACACAATTAAAAACCTTTTAATTTGCTAGTCATTGATAATAGTTTTATTCTTAAAAAATTACATAAAAAACAAAATTCAAAATTTAAACCATAAAGATTAAACTATATGATTATTTTAAATCCTAAAAACTCTTTAGGAATCTAATCGTGAAATGATAAATTTTACATATAAAATGACAATTCAAAAACTAAAATTAATCACTATAGAAAGAATCAAATCATGTGTTTATTTTATCAAGACAAAATAATATTAAAAATTTAAAAAAAATAAAAAATACAATGTTATCCTCTATAATAGTCAAACAGCTTAATAATTAAATCAAATACCATTTAAAAGTAAAGATGCAGATGTCTTGCACAAATCCTATCTTGTGCACGTTTTTCTTTTCTTTTTATTTATCATCATTATTTCATCACTGTTTATGATTAATGATTTCTATCCATTAGATATTGCGAAGAGAATAAAGAAATATAAAAAATTAATAAAACTCGGATAGTTGTTTTCACAATAAGATTTTTAAAAGCCTTTAAGTTTAAATTAAGCTCAAATTAATTAAAATTATAATGAATAATAATTTAATAAAAAATAAAAAATTGGGATTGATTGAGTTATTAAAATAAATAAATGAAAATTAAATTAATAAAATAATAGTACTTAATTTTAGCTTAATGTATGTTTGATTATGACAAATATTGTTAATCAATTTATCAAATATATTAAAAATTAAGAATTATTATATTATTATTTTGGAATTGATCTTTGTGTTTGCAGATTTAAAATCTATACACACATCTAAACTAGTACATAAATCTAAAATGTTTTAGTTCTAATGTAAGGAACTTGTTTGTCTTGATATCTACTATCTAAATCCAAGGATGGATGTGGTGTTGATAAACACCATTTAGGAGTTTGCTAAGCAAGGATTGTTCTCCTTTAGTCAAATCCCTACTACGCCAATAATATGAAAAAAATCAAAGAAGTTAGTAGGCATTTAAATGTAGTATGCCTAGAGTATTAATGTCATGCTCTTGTGATAATGCAAGTGTAATAGTGCTCTCATGAAAGATTCTAAACATGCATAGTGATTCCTAGATGATAAAAATGAATTGGGTTTGGTCCTTTTATACCAAACACCCTAGCATGTAATTTGATATATATTTACTGCTTTAGTCAACTCATGATAGCTAGATGGAAGGGGGGAATGGGCTCAATTCTAACAATAAATTTGAAATTTTAAAGGTCAAATTTGTGCTTCTAGATCTAGCCTTGGTTAGTTTTGTATTTATGGATTTGAATCAAGGTGATGAATGGATGAAATGGGAAGTAAGATCCATCCTTAGGAATGTGCAAAAATGGGGTCAAGTTAAAATCGTGTTATTTTCTAACTATTATGCAAGAATGCCAATTTTCATGCTAGAATAGACCCAAAATAAAATAAAAAGTGAAGTGTGTGCATTTTTCACAACTACATCTTACCACATTGAATCACATGTGAACTCCAATAAGGATGTGTGTCAAAGTAAAATGAGTGATCAACATAGATTTAAATATTTATATACTAAAAAAATATACAAAATGGACATTGATTCTATGTACTCTTTTGATTATGAGAACCACATTTGGAAACTTACAATCACAAAAGAAAAGGCCCTATGAGTAATATCTATCGAGAATTTAGAACTAAACAAAAACACAACTACTGAAACTATTTATGAATAAAAAGTAAAAAGTAAAAAAGAAAAGGTACATTAACTTCACCTAGAAAGAAAATGAGGAATCTACCTAGAGTAGAAATAGAACTTCATTTGGAAAGTAAATCAAGAATCCTCCTAGTGTAGGAATATGACTATTTTTTAATGGAAATAATGTTTTTCTAGAATATAAACAATCGTCATAACCATGATATCATCACTACAATCATAGCTAGTAAAAGAGCATCAATGTTATAATATTCCCCTCTAATAAGTTTCATCTAATGGGTGCAATGAATTATAAAAGAGGAGTATGATTGAGTAAAACTCAATAAACATGTGAGGATGTGATCCCTAAAAAAATTCATGGGAAATTAAAAGGAGTGTGTAATGAAATAACTTGCACAATAGAAGATATAATATGGAATATGTTGAAAAGTACTTGATAATAGCTTAGAACGATAAGCCACTTTGAGGGGGGAAACCTCCAAATATCTCTCATGAGAACACAATTCACAATTTGATGATCAAACAAGACTCGCTACCTTGTATATATACCATACTTATGCCTAGGACATCACCTAGGCTGACCTAGATAACCCTATAGAAGCCTTAGGCTGACCTAAATAACTAAATAAAAAATATTTAATAATGATAATATGAATTAATTAAGAGTTAAGATAGGCACAAGTTATCTACTCATAACCTTATGTATACTCTAATATTAAGGGCATAGCATGCCCCCTTCTTTAGAGAAGAATTGTCCTCGATGCTAATCAAGTGTGGATGCGTATGAATGAACTCTTCATTCTCCCATGTGACATCTTCAAATGGTAAATGTTTCCATTGGATAAGATACTCAATGAGTGTTCTAGTCCTTAACTTCTTTTATGTGCTTTTGATGAATGAACTCTGGTTCCACTATGGTTCTTCCTTCTTCATCGAGTAATATTGTTTGAGTAGGGATATTATGCCCAATTACCTTCTCCTTACACTACCTATCCCCAACATCAAAACTCATTTCACTACAATTTAGTTTGCTTGTTGCTTCATTCAATTTTGTGTCATGGCTAGATTCTTCTTGAGTCTTGAAAGTACTTTTTGTTGATGAAGCATGCGATCCTCTGTGTCCTAAAATATTGGTGACATCTTCAATGATGATGTGATGGAAGGAGGATGATATTCATCTAGTGCCATAAATGGAGACATTTTTGATGAACTATGAAAGAAAGTGAACATATACCATCATTCTACTAGTGATAGTCAATCTACCCTTTCATATTGTTTATTTGAAGTGAAAAAATGTAGATATCTTACTTTAGCTATCCCATCATATTAAGGATGGTATGAAGAAATACGAGCTAATTGAGTACCCAAAAATGAGAATATTTTTTTCCAAAAGTGACTAGTAAAGATAGGACCACAACCACTAGTAATAACCTTAGGTGTACCATGTAGCTTTTATATATTCTCCAAAAAAGAATTTTCCACTATGCTTTTTGTGAAAGGATGTGATAATTCAATGAAATATGCATGTTTAGCAAGGAGATCCACTATTTCCATGATGATATTTTTACCTTTTAGATCTTGGAATCCATGTGATGAAGTTCATGGAGACGCCGTCCCAATGTTGGCTAGGAATAACTAAAGGTTGTAAGAGATCAATTTCTTAATTGTCTCCCCTTTATTCCTTTGACAAACCACACATTCAACCACAAAATTTTGAACATCACCTTTTATCCCTTCACAAAAGAAGTCTTTCTTGACTCAATGACAAGTCTTCAAAAATCCTAAATTACCACCCACTAGAGAGTGGAATTCTTATAGAGATATAATTTCTCTTTATACTAGACAAAGAATCTCCCTTCCTTAACAAATCTTATCTAAACTACTAGTATTACTTTGTAACTGATGAATGATATTACTTGTAGAAACATCATTCAACCACTTTTATGTGGCTTATGCTACCCAATTTTCTTTTAATATTGAAATGACATAAAGTAATAGCATTCATATTCAATTTTCCCTCTACTCCTTCTACACCAACATGGAGCATGTCATTTACTATCTTCTCTTACTCCACTTAAGTGTAGTTAAGACTCCACTCAAGTTTCAATTTATTTTTCCTCCTTTTTAGGTGTCAATATAGAGTGACAATAATTCCAAAGAGGTGTTGCATTATCTTTTCATTTAGGGTAATTATTATTACAATTTAATTTTTGTTTGCATGTGTTTTTAAATTTAAATATTAGCATTTATTTATTTTTATAATATTCCATCTTAATCAAAATTAATTATTTTCATATTAAAATAAATAACCTAAACGAAAGAATGAACTCTTCCTCCCAACCTTTTACCTACCCAACTGATAGTCATGAAACACGATCACACATCTAATTCCATAACTAGAATGCAAACAAAACTTGACCTTTAACCACAAGTTCTTGTTAAACTAGTTATGAAAAAAGTAATAAAGAAAAATCACTACATATAACTGATACTTTTAACAATAGTTATACCTTATGTGTGTGTGTGTGTATAGATAACAAATTCTTGATGACATGATATCATTACTCACAGTTTTGATCTACCGATCTCTCTTTGATGACGACCTCCCTCCTCTTCTAGGAGGGGGGAAATACTTCCTTATTTTCATCTCATCATCACAAGGTAGTTAATCCATTAATTAATCACATCATAATCTAATTAATAATCAAAATTCACATTATTGATCAAAAAAATTATTCCCAATTCTCGTGTTATCATTATTATCATCTATAACTAACATGTAGTGAATCATAAATTTACTTTGGAATGGTTAAAGCAATAGAACTATAAATATTCAAATTTTAAATCTATGTAACCCAAATATCAAAATAAATACTAAAAAAACCACGTCATTAAAATATTTTAAAATGGGGTGTGACAAAATAAAAATGAATTATGAATGATTCAAATATATATCTCATCAATTCAATATCATTTCACTTAATCTTACTCATTAATGATCTCCTTTCCCTATAAAGCCTTCAAGAAGTATTTATAAGGAAGGCCACATATCTACCTTGGTGTCGACTATAATTTCTTCTTAGTTGTCTATTGCAAAGTTTTCAAGAAAAATTTCTTCCCTATTGATCTTCTGGTAAACATTGTTAATTATATAATTCTCTATGGAGTTCAACATAGGAAGAGATAAAATAATAATACTAATATTTCAACAATGAGAAAAAGATTCCCTTATAGAATAACTATAATAGTTGAGTCAACTTCAATCTCCATTTTCCTTAGGCCTTGGTTAATGCATAATTATAATCCATGTATGAGTTCCTACATCTCAACCTCATTTTTTGTTCCAAGTTTCAGCTTTCTTGAGGCCACAAAGATCACAACACCAATCAAATCCCATGCTATGCATATGGACCCTAACTTTACAAGATTCCTTTTGAAGCACCATCAAAAATTATTTTATGCCAACCAGGTGGATGCACATTCTATTTCGCTTCTCCTCTCTTATAAAGGGAATCATCTCCCCCAACCCCATTAATGGGGGAAACTAGGAGTCTAAGACATATTTTTAGCATCTAACTATCCCAAGAAGTGAACTATTCCCCTTTAAAGAGATAGACTTCATTTAATTTTTTTATTATTTCCACAATTTAAATTTCAATCTTACTTGAGAAGGAACTGTAAGATCTTTAACCTAAAAAAATCTTATATTTCTCTCCTTCCATAATTCTCAAACTAGAATTAATGGAATAATTATCCAAAGGAAGGAGAAAATTGCCAGTTTCTTTAGGATAGGCCAACCTTTGAAACTACTTGGGATGTTATTAGGAAGTGCACCCTTCCATCCTAGTCAAGCACAAAGCCATTTCTAGCATTCTTGTGCAAACTAGCAACCTAGTAAAATGTGATCAATGGACTCCTCATTGCTTTTGTACAATGGACATCTTGAGTGTCCACATAACCAAGCTTCATAAATCTATTGATAATTAAAAAATTATTTTGTAGGGTAGCCCAAGTTAATACACTTTCCTTTGGTAAGAAAATTTTATTTCAACAATGGTGAAAAGGGTTTCTATTTTTGCCTCATGATTTTCCATAACTACAAAACCATTTTTTGTTGAATATTCACCAAATTTTAAACAATTCCACCTATGGATTCCAAACCTTTACATATATCCAAGTTTTCCTTTCATTCAAAATCCCCTTTAGCCTTATTTCTTTGTAATATAGGATCCCAAAATCACCAAAATCCTTCCATTCTTAACATTTAATACCCAACCTTGTCATAAATACTACATAATATACCATGTGTTTACCCCAAATCTAACATAAAATTTTCTTAGATAATTTTAAATCCCCAATCGAGAACAAGAACCCCATTCTGCGAGTCTTCCCAAAAGAGTAGATCTTTAATCCCTAATCTTCCATGTGAGGAAATTAGATATTGTTTTTCTACAATATATAAGAAAGTTCCAAATACTAAATCCAATTGTAGTGTTTGAGATGGTCAAAATTTTGGAGTGATCCTAGGAATCTAAAAATTTGTTTTGCAAAATCCTAGTCCAATTTAAACCTATCTTGGTGTAAATACTCCAAATTGGTTTATTCTCAAGGGCCTATTTTGAAAGACCTAATTTCTAATGTTAGGAAAAGGGTGTTGTACGAAATTTCATAAGAAGGAATTAAATTCCATTTGTGGTGTATCTTTAGTAGATGTGTTTATCCACATTAAATATTATTTGGGTCCACTTGTAAAGTTGCATGTGAAATTAGGTAGATATTTAATGTGTGGATTGCACATGGGAAAAATATTTAATATTGGGAAAACTTAGTACCAAAAAGTAAATGTTGGGATCAATGGTTTTACCTTACCACTTGGTTATTTTGTATGAGCTTCGTTATATAAAAGTAAGCATATGTTTAGTGGTTAAAGTTGGTTTGTTGGCTTGTTAGCTAGCTAAATTTTATATCATTGTATTGATCTCTCTTGTTTAGTACATATGTGAAGCACATAATTGGATGTGTGGTTGCATGCTTGGATACATTGAGTATGCATTGGAGGAGATTGATAATTTACAAGTATTCATGGAGGCTTTATAAATGTATTATAATATTTTTATTTTTTAATACTACATTGAGTGTGGATGATTTTGGATGCTAGGTTTTTCCCTCTTGAGGGTTTTCCTAGGTCATATCTTATGTAATCTTGTGGTATGCCTGATATTTGTATATGGTTGTTTTATGAGCTTGTTTAATTTTTTTAGCTTTTTGGGTTATGTAGGAAATGGTTTGATCAACTTGGGTAATTTTCCTAAAAAGTGGTATTAGAGCTATACTTTTCGCTAAGGGAGGTGAGAAATCCCTTGTTTAAACTTCATCTAGGAGAGATTTCAGACATTTCAAGGTATGACATATGTTGTGTAGGTTGTGATAATGTAGATTTAGAATTTTATGGTTTGCATGTTTGTGATTATTTTTGTAGATTTGGGGTTTAAGAAAAATTGGTAAAAAGGGTTATTTTTTGCATTCACTGCGATTTTTTTATAGGATAATTTTCACAGATGACCTCCTAAGAAAAATAGACATCATTGGATCTAGGAGGCTTGAGATAAATATTGATATAAAAATTGAACTATTTTGGCCACCAAGGGCTAGAGGTGAAAAAAATCTTCCTTATTCAATCATCTATTTGTACGATCACAAAATTTGCATAATTAAAAAAAAAAAAAAAAAATCCTTATGCATATTTTTTTATTTTAAAAAAATTGATTGGGGGTGTATAGGGCTCTACACATGCCTATATCCCCTTGGTGTGCCAACGGTGGCTATGATACTAAACAACAATTGGTATAGGTTTGTAGCCTATTGGTGCCCAATTAGCCCCTTGTTGGTAGTTATCGAATGAGTGGCTTAGCCCTTAATCATGGGCCTTGGTCAATTGGATTCCAAAGCTAGCCTCATGGGCTATAAATTAAATTATATATATAATGGTTTTAAATCTTCTATTGAAGTACACCACCCTAAAACCTTGCTCATTACTATTAATTTTCTATCTATTTTTCCTAGAGGGTAATTTTTTCAAAGGGCATAACTTTCACCTATTTTATTATATTTTTGACTTCATATAGTCATCATAAATATCTCTCTAAGCACCACATAGTGGTATGTGTTTGGTTTCTATACTTTTTTAAATTTACTCCCTAAAGTTGGAATTACTCCAAATTGGTTATTAGGTCATATATTTCACATAAAAAATTAGGTTTTGGATTTTGAATAAAAAATGGATAGAATTTTTAGCATACTACGTAGTAGGTTAAGGGTTTTTTCACTTGGATAAGTAGATAGATAATTATACTTATTTGAACACTTGTAGGAGCTTTAGATTCAAGGTGTGATTTTCTTAGTATCCAAATGAATTGAAAGGAAAAAAATGTAGGAGTGCATTTTTTTATGCAACTAATATGATGGTGCAAGTGGTTATTAGATTTTGTACTTCCTCATATAGGTTTACAAGTATTTTCAAACTTTGGACTTTGATGGAGACATGTACATATGTTGTATTCTAGTTTGAGGACATGATTGATGCATGTGAGAATTTGAATCTCAATTCAACGAGAGTTAAATATAGGTACAATAATGGTGATAATTATGGTGTCATATATATTCATGTATGCATGAGATTGGCACAACACAATCATGTATATGTTTTATAGGTGATGGTATGGTTCAATTTTAGGAGGTTTCTCTTATCTCTTGGATGCTTGTTTGGTTCCTTGAATATGGTTACTCTATTGTAGTTTTATTTGGAAAATAAAATTTACAAGTGATCTAGTGTTTGATTCTTGAGATCTACAATTTATCTCTTTCATAAATCAATTTGTAGGCCATTGATTTGATGGTGATTTTTCATGTTGCATTCATTTTTGGATATATGAGCTATTTAGTTGTGTGGATTGAATCAGATGTGGACTATCTATATCCATAGGTATTTTTAGTGTTAATGTAGAATTAGTTATTTGATCTTGTTTTTGATCATTTATGTCAGGAAAACTACATCGACCATATATGCCTTACCCATCAACTGAGGCTCCGCCACCACCCAAGATCCATGGTGTTTTGTATTGGGATAAGAGTGTTTAAATAGTCAGTTAAGGGGACTTATAGCATGCTATTTATTATAATTTCATGGATAGCTTGGTTACACTGATTTAGTGGAAGCTTTTGACAATGATGTTTTGGTGGTGGTTTATCTTCTTGTCTTTGAGATATTGGTTCTAATTTATTGTTTGGAGATATTGGAATCACAATTGAATGCGTGGACCATGGGTGATCTTCATTTGGGATATTTGTATCATGATTCCATGAAGAGATTGATATCATAGTTTAGTGGGAGCTAAGACGATGATGTGGATTCATCACTTGGTGGTGGATGATCTTTTGTAGTTGTTGTTGGTATCATGGAGGAGATCTTGGATACTATTTTTTATAAAGATAGTTATTTTACATATTTATTTTTATTGATAGGACATGATTATCTTCATGTGACTAGATATGTTGACATCTTGGATAGCATTTAAGGAATCTTATAGTTTTTAGTTAATGCATCAATTTTTAGATTATCAATTTTCACATAAAATCCTTGATTGAGAAGATGTTTGGT
The DNA here is from genome assembly GCA_007115665.2 of Sequoiadendron giganteum. Lineage (NCBI taxonomy): Eukaryota > Viridiplantae > Streptophyta > Pinopsida > Cupressales > Cupressaceae > Sequoiadendron > Sequoiadendron giganteum. The sequence continues at coordinate 469,186,713 of CM021101.1, read as the reverse complement.
ATTGTGTTTTGGTTTACTTTTGAGATTAGTTGGATTTTTGACATGAGACAAGTGTTATAGGGAGAAAGACATGTTAATTGGAGCATAATATTCTTTTGAGAAGATGTTAGATCATGATTTCATGATTTGTTCTTGATTCTATGGTTGCATTTGATAGTGATTTAGATAGTTCTATTAGTATTGTATACATTGGTTATTTTCTTGGGAGCTTCATGATAGTTTGTGATATATTTGGATCTTAGCATGTGTTAATTAGTTGTAGGTTCTCATAGATACTTGGATACTTAGGTGAGCCTAGAGTTCTCTTGATATTAGAGATATTTGTTGAGATGGTTACTCTTTGGATGTTTTAGTAGGAATTTCAAGAAGCCTTTACCTAGATATGGATGTCAATTCATAATAGACCTATTTATAGGAGATTGTTCTTGGAGATATTAATTGTGGCTTGGTGTATCTTAGAGGGGAATCTCTTTCCCTACTCTTGATCTAGTTGGTGGATAATCATCTAAGAGGTATTTCCCATCTTATTTTCATATTCATTATGTTTTATGATTTTTCTTCTCATGGATATAGATCTTGAGCTATGATTGCATGCTATGGATAATTTATTTGAGGAGTGTTTGGCATGTTTATCTCCTTGTGCATATGAGTTTGATTTATTATGTCATTTATGAGGAGTTTAGGAGATGCCATTGGGATTATCCTAGTTTTGGGAATGTATTTGAGTTTGATCTTCCTTGTTTAGAGAGGCTCAATCCATTTTGGTTATATGAGATACAAAATCTTTGTTTGATCTATGAGATTGAATGGTTTGGTGTTATTAAGGATTTTTAATTGGGGTTGTGAAGGAGATCATACTTGACATAACTTAACACTTTGAAGTATTGGTAGAAGGAATATTTGTGTGATATGATGTATAGTTTTTCTCTCTTTTGTTCTATGGCTACTTCCAAGAGGTTCATGTTCACATGGTTTGGTGTAATGAATTTGGGAGGGTTATGGTGACTTGTTGTGAGACTATTCAATAATTATGTTGCATGTGTGGGTTATTGTGATTGTTCTTTGATACTACATGGTTTGGTTATGAGCCACACCTTGGTATGAGTGTTGATAGGTATATGTGGTATACATTGATCTATTTTTAGATTTGGTATTCCCCATGCAATGGGAGTTCCTAGATGTGTATGTTCTTCATTGATAATTTTTATACATGAAACTTGTGATTTCAATTTATTGATTGGATATATTATTGGCATGAGTTCTATTTATTTTTATATACCTTTGAGGTATGGATTATTGGATGGATTAGTATTTTTGGGGGTTGTTATTTATATTCATGTGGGTTTTTCTTCATTTCACAACATCTTGGAGCCTTTGTTACCACTCCAATTTGATACATGTGCTTTTTGGATTGGTGTATCTGTCGGTCTCCTATAATGTTTTAACAACTAAGCCTTTACAGTTGTGATTCAGAGATTAGACATCTAACTTGAATAGCTATCTCAATCATCATGAAGGTGCATTTAAATTGTCAACCTAGGGATGTAAACTTGAAATGGGTCATCACTATATGTGCATTAGGAATCCAAAGTAGTCACATTCATCCTATAGCTAAGAAAGACACAATATTGAAAGTAAATTGCTTGGAAGGAAATAACATAAATGTTGAACATGTACCAATAACTATTCTAAACTGAAATTCATGACATAAATGAAAATATGAGTGAACAAACAGGAAACTACTGTCTTCTTTAGCTACAGGAACAATCATAGAATGGAATTCTAGTGGCTGCAGGAACAGTCAGTGCCAGATTCTTAACTAATAACTAAACATAAAATAAAAACTAAACTAAACTAAGGTACGAGACAAAATACTCACCAAATGGGCCCCCTTGGATAAGTATTCCCTAAATCTAAGACAAAATCAGATGCACGAACTTGTAACTTTATTTCATTTATTGGAAAACATGAGTACAAATGAGCAACATGACTGTATTTTTGAAAATCTTAAGAGTGTGAGTACATCATCAAATTAAAATTCTTCAATTGGAAAAAGAGAGAGAGTGTTCAAAAGGAATATCAAATCCTTATTTAAACACCTAGCAAGGCGGTCAACTCCAGTAGACGCAGAGGATGCCACATTATGGAAAACTCGAAAAAGAGAAGGGGCGGCTACACATGCACAAAATATGTTAGGCATGTTTTCCTTAATGCAAGTCTAGCACAACAGTAACGCCAGTGTTTTCTCAATAAAATTTAAGACCATTACAAGGCGGTTACAATTCGATTTGCATGAGGAATCTCCAACCGCCAAGAGTCTTCTATCCATTAAATGACCACCTTGTTGACCAATATGGCACATGACCAGCTGGCGGAATCTTCCTAAATTGCAGGCCTTTAATTATCTGCATGACAATGTTAGCATGCACAACAACTGCACACCCATAATCATCTTAAAGTGAAATTCATTAATCACATGAAAAATTAACATAGTTAGTTCATATAACATGTCAATATCATTTGAAATTTATGAAAAAAATTTCATGTCCAAAGTCTATGGTTTTAAGGAAATATTATGAAAAAGATCAACTCCTAAGTATCAAAGGCTTATGACAACTGCAAGAAATAGATAGTGACCCTATCAATAATTAGACCATAAACTAGACTCATCATTCCCCCCAACCTAATGTCTTGTTGGTCCTCTAGTAGAGGAAGAGTTGTGCTTTTGTTTGGTCAATGCCTTGAAGTTGGCAATTGCAAGCTGTCCTACATCAATTTTTGCCATGTTTGAATTAGGATCCCAATAGAACCCTTGTTGTCTATCCAGCCTGCTCCATCTCTATTGTTCATCAGCTATGTCATACCTATAATATCTGAAGTTTGGCACAGGCCACAGTAGGATAGGTGGCTTGGAAGCCAGAATTGCCCTTTTGTTCTTCCCAGCTGCATATATCTATCGGCTCTTTTAAGTGTTGCAGCGTAGTTGTGCGTGGAATGAGGCTATGCTTGCTTCAAATCATCAAATAGGTTGTTCCACCTCCGTGATAGATATCCCATCACAGATTCTCCTACAGTTCTTTCCATCTCCTTATATTCTTTATAAACTACCTCTCTCACAAGTAGGATCCTACAACTATAGCTTGGTCGATATAGAATTTTTTGCTAATCCTTAAAAATATCTCTTGGATGTCTAGATTCAGCCCTAATGGGTAGGGGAATGTTGGATTCCATTTGCCTGTAAGTCTTGTACTACTTTCCCCAACTTACTTCGTTTTGTATTCAGGACATGAATGCCCTTAATTGGACATCCCCAACATATAATAGTGAATTCCAATCATTGTCTTTGGTCAAAACATAATTATGTAAATAAAATTCACACAAAAAAAATTTCATCTCAGGAGGAGCAATCCGAAAAGCATTGAAAAATTTAGTAGGGGTCTCAATGGAGGGGTTCAAACCTGAAACAATTCTTGCTAGCTTGAAAGAAAGATGTGTCTCCTTTAAATATAGAGCATAGACCTACGGAGGATCCTTGCATTCTAATATATGTGGTACTAAATTTTTCATGTCATCCACCTTCTTCTTCAAAACAACAATTTCTACATTCCTATCCTCAATTTCCTCATCTCTCTTTCCAATTTCCTTCTTTAGCTTGCATTTTTCTGCTTTCCATTATTCTTCGCTTCTTTGTATTTCTTTCCACAAGTTCATGACTATCATGTTCATTGAAAAATTAGAGGGCTTATATAATCCTACCATCATTTTACCTGGAATTTGTGCTTGCTCTTGGTAGAGTACCAGTTGCAAGGCTTCTGTTTGTTCAGCCAATTCTGGCTACAAGGGTGCTGCCTATTCTCTCATTTCAATCTATAGGGCCTCTTGTTCTTGTTCTTGGTCATCCTGCAAGAACTCTTGCTGCAGGAGTTCCTAATTTTCCTCACACACCTGGTTTTCAACTTGCTTTCCAATATCAATAATATTTGCCAACATTAAATTTAGTGCTTCCTCAAACACATCATTTTCTTCAACATTTACTTGCTCCATTGGAGCTTTTGCATCCTCCCATGACGTTTTTCCAAGTTCGGGGCTTTCCTCCAGAGGTACACTGAAGGATGGCCCAACTAATCTTGATTTTCTAGGAGGGCGTTCATGTTTTTATTTTGCTACAGGAAGAACAGTTTTAGCCTTCCGTTTCTTGGAGCTCGACACTTCTTTTCTTGCCATTTTATTTTTAGATTTTCCTTTCTTTAGTTCTTCCTTCTTCTTTTGTGCCCTATTTTTCATAAGGGTGCCAAGAGGAACATCATCATCAGAATCAAGAGAGGAACACTCTTTATCAAAATAATCTGCCTTAGAAGAACTAATCTCAATAGTTTGCTTGGTTGTAGGAGGGTTTCCACTAGGTCTTGTGTCAGAAGTTGAGGCACGAGGAGTGGCCCCAACATTGCTCCTTCTCCTCCCAACCCTACGAGGTTGAGGCAAAACCCTAGGTCACAAATGCTTTAGTCTAATTTGATCAATACTCAAAAATTCTTCCCAAGAAATATCAAACACATCATGCAAAGACTTTTCAACTAATAATTTGATTAGACAATGGTGGGAAATGGAATTGTCCCTACCTTTTTGGGTCTTTGTTGCCATGATCGAAAGAAGGTGGTATAGCACATTGGGCACATTCATTCTCCTTTCGTGCCTCATGTGGTTCAGGAGCTTAAAATTCACATAATGTAAATTCAACTGGCGGCCTTCGCAAGTGATATACTTCACAACATAAAATGCTACCTGCTTCCATAGCTTGGGAAGAGAAGTCCTCTTCGCTCCTTATTTGTCCATGCTCAACGGAGGGTCATTAGGTTCTGTAAATTTGGCCCTAGCCAACCTGGCATCCCTAACAGTAGGGTAATTTTCATCATCGGCAGGCAACCCTATAACTTCTGCAATTCTTTCCTCTGTAGTTGTGACTTCTAACCCTTTTATTGTGGCCTTTCCTTTAGATAATGTCTAGGCGAATTCCAATGCAACATCTTCATCAAAACCATTTAGCTTTAAGAAATAATCAATCCATCCATAGTTTCTAAACTCGGCCAGGCAAGGTGCATCCTGTAGTAATACATCATGAACTATGGGTTCATTTTGAATTAACCCACCTCCCATTGTCAGCAATCAAATAGTCACTATGCAAAGGTTTATTCCTGCAATCCTTTTTTGAACGCCAAACTTCTCCTTCCTACAACTCTGTTGAATTTTTGATGCTGGTGTTGTCTGAATTTTTTCTTATTGGCTTAAGATTATGATAGAAGAAATTAAAGCAATAAAGGAGTAATAAATGTAGGCTACGATTAAGGAAAATGGTGGTGGAGGATTTTCATTTCGCACATACGAGCCGTCATCTCACTCAGAATTCAAATTGGCTCAATAACTTAAATTTTGCTAACATGAATCACTATGGATAGACATGCAAACATGGCATCAACATGTCCCCCCAACCTATATTTTCACATGTGTCCCCACATGTGAGGTGAAATGTCGATTTGACAAGGATAGGGAATAATTACATGCTATGGCAAACGTTCCATATTAATTTATAGCAATTAAGTAAATGCACTAGAAGACAATTAAGATATAACAATTGATGCACACGTACCTAAATTCATGGAAGATTTATTGCAAAGATCATGGAGAAAGTATCGGTCACTTTTCGAGAAATTAGTTTGAGTAATTAATGAAAGTAGAGCGGAATGAGGTGGAATGGAATGAAATGAAGTGAAATGATGGTGGCGAGGTGGAAGAGAGAGAAAGGTGGAATGAATGGGTGGATGGGTGAAGAAGTGGACCCCCACAAAGTGGGAATCTTTATTATGAGAAGTGATATACCTTAATTAGCTGAAAGGAGGGACACTAGGTTCACTTCCTTCGGTTGCAAGAAGTTTGGGTGTTGCATGTTGAGTGAATTGCTGCAAAAACTCTTCATTAGAAGTTGGATTGTGATACAATCTCAGGTGATGACCATTCACCAGCAACTTAAACCTGACAAGGTCAATGGTAGTAAGTTGAACAACTCCATTGGAAAATACTTCAGCCACCTCATAAGGTCTAAGCCATCTTGTCTGTAATTTTCCTAAATTATCCTGATATCTTGAGTCAAAGAGCAGTGCCCAATCTTCAGGCTGAAATTTCTTATCCTTGATGAATTTATCATGCCACTTTATTCGTTGATTTTGCACTACCTCTATGTGATGCAAATTTTCCTTCCTCATCTCATCCAAAGCATTCGGTTGCATGACTCTATCTCTTTGTGCTTCAGAGATATCCATTCCCAATTCTACTGCAGTCTGAAGAGTCTTATGCTCAAATTCAATGGGCATCATGGTTGTCTTTCCATACAGCAGCTCAAATGGATCGAATCCTGTAATTGTTTTCTAGGTGGTTCTGTAAGCCCAAACAGCTTCTGGTAGCCTGCTTGCCCAATCCTTTTTATGGATAGCCACTGTTTTGGTCAGAATGGCCTCAATTTCTCTATTGGTCACTTCAACTTGGCCATTAGCCTGGGGATGATAAGGAGTAGACTTCCTATGCCTAATGTTGTACTCATTGACCAGTGTTGTAACAAGGGTTGAAGTGAATTGAGTCCCTTGATCAGTCACTATCTCTCTTGGAACCCCATACCATGTGAAAATTTCCTCATACAAAAATTTTGCAACCTTAGTGTCACTTTCATGCTTCATGGCCTTAACTTCTACCCATTTGGTTACATAATCAGTTTATACCAAAATATAGGATTTACCTTTTGATGGAGGATCAATGGGTCCTACAAAATCCAGTCCCCACTTATCAAATGGAGTGATTACTACCTGGGGCCAAAGTGGCATCTCATTAGATTTGGTTGGTCGGCCCATCCATTGGCATCTATCACATTTCCTTGTATATCTCCCTGCATCCTTGTGGAGTGTTGGTCAGTAATATCCTATGTTCAAAATCTTCATTGATGTCCTCTTGGCTGCAAAATGTCCTCCACAGGGTTCATTGTGGCATACATGTAGAATATCATATGTCTCATCTTCCCTCACACATCTCCTCATGACCTGGTCAGGTCTAGTGTAGAACAAACATCCAACAATCCATGAGAAAGAAAAAGATATTTCAATGATAACTCTCCTCTCTTTTGAAGAGAAGTGAGGAGGGACTCTCCCTATGACCAAAAAATTAGCTATGTCAGCATACCAGGGTGTCTTCACACTAATAGAAAATAAGTGCTCATCAGGGAAAGAATCATCTATGACTTGATTGTCTTTTGATGTGGTCAGCCTTGAAAGAAAATTTGCTACAACATTGGCCTTCCTTGGTTTATCCACAATGGTTATGCCAAACTCCTGCATCAGTAGTAACCATCTTGCTAGCCTTCCTGAAATCAGAGGTTTATTCATGAGGTATCTAATGGCTGCATGATCAGTGTGCACAAATATTTGATAGCCTGTTATGTAATGTTTGAATTTTTTTAAAGCATAGATCACTACTAACATTTCTTTTTCTATCACTGTATAGTTGAATTCAACTCCTTGCAAATTTTTGCTAACAAAGTAAATGGCATTTTCAATAGCTCCTTCTTTCTATCCTAGGACTACTCCTATAGCATAGTCTAATGCATCTATATGGATGTGAAAAGGAAACTCCCAATTAGGTCCCTTGAGCACAAGAGCATGAGTTAAAGCTTCTTTCAAGTCAAAAAATTCCTTGTTACAGTCTTTTGTCCATTGGAAGTCAACATCTTTAGTTAGGAGATTATACAATGGTGCTGCCATTTTGCTGAAGTCTTTGGTGAACCTCTTGTAACAACCTGCATGTCCTAAGAAACTCCTAAAATCTTTTTGTTTTGCAGGGATAGGAAGATTGGTAATCACCTCAATCTTTGCAGGATCTACTTGAATTCCTTTGTGAGAGATGTAGTGCCCAAGAACTACACCTTCCTACATCATCATGAAGCACTTCTCACTATTTAAAGATAGATTGTGGTCTTCACATCTTTTTAGGACTCTCTTTAAGATTTTCCAATGCTTCATCGAAATCAGCACCATAAGTAGTGAAATCATCCATATAAATTTTCATGCAATCGTGAGAGATGTTTGAAAATATGCTAATGACTGCCCTCTGAAAAGTTGCAGGTGCATTGCATAAGCCAAATGGAAGTACTGAGTAGGCATAGGTTCCCCATGGATAGGTAAAGGTGGTCTTTTTTTGGTCTTCTCATGCAATTTGGATCTGGTTATAGCCACTGAATCCATCAAGAAAAGAAAAGTACTGCTTTACTGCAAGTGAGTCCAGAACTTGATCTATGAACGGTAAGGGAAAATGATCCTTTTTGGTAGCAGAGTTAAGTTCCCTGTAATCAATACAAACTCTCCACTTCCCTCCTTTTTTGGGCATAATCACCAGTGGGGACACCCACTAGCTATCTGAAATTGGGTAGATAAATCCTGCATCTAGAAATTTTTGTAGTTCCTCTTTTACTATTTCTCTCAATGTAGGGTTAATTCTTCTTTGTGGTTTCCATACTGGTGTACAATCATCTCTTATGTATATACTATGAGTACAAAGTTTAGGATACAATCCCTTCATATCATTATAGTCCCATGCAAATGCATTTTGGTGGGTCCTTAGTAAGTTTTCCAATGACAATTGTTGTTCTTCAGTCAATTTACTGTTGATATTCAAATATTTCCCTTCTAATACTTGCACTTGTGTAGTTAAATCTACCATAAATGCTTCATTATGCTTGGTACCTTGAGTTCATTTCACAGTAATGCACGAAACATACCTGTTGCTGCAGGAAGAGCGGCTGCAGGAAGAACATCTGCAGGACAAGCGGTTGCAAGAAGAGCGAGCAGGAGTGTTTTCACTATATCAGCATAATCAAATACATGAGAGGATGATGCTTCCTCTACCTCATAATGGTTCTAAATTATGTTAGACAATACTTCATCTTCATCTTGAAGTTGTAGGAAAGGACTTTTTCTTAACATCATAAGTTGTGCCATAGAATTAACTTCCTCGACCTCTTCACCAACATGTGGCCATACTGGATCATCCTTATCATGGGACAACTAAGCAGGAGGGTAGAGAAAAAAAAATTTGGTGCTCTTTCCATCAAAAATGGTCATGTCTCCTATTCAACATCCAATATAAACATCTATTGTTGCTAACCATGGTCTTCCAAGAATAATGGGGTACCCGCCTAGTGTGGCTTTAGGAGAAAGAATCATTCAATTTTCTAGGTACTCCCAAGAGTCTAGAGTTACCACTAGGTATTCCACTATACCATCAGGCGTAACAAGAGAACTGTCAACAAGATGCAAGACAGTAGGAGTAGGTCGCATGTTTATAATATTTAGTTGTTGCAGGATTTCCTTAGTCATCACATTTATTGTTGCTCCCAAATCAATCAGAGCATTCTTTATCTACATCCCATTTATAACAACTCCTACCACAAGACTCCCTGGTTCATTATACTTGGGGATAGTAACTTCCCAAGCATGATTTCAGCAAGTTGTCCCACCGCATGAACTGTAGTGGGGTTTTTTTTCTTCCTACCTGGCTTCTTAAGGCATGTTTCCTTGATTGCTTTACCGTATATGGAAACATATTTTATGGCCTGAAATAGAGGTATCTAGAAACATATATGCTTTAGTTGATTTAGAATGTCAAAATTTATGTCCTCCTTTTCTTTCATAATTTCTAACCTCTAGGGAAATGGTGGTTTAGGTTAAGTCTGCTTGGTTGGGACTAGTTCAGGATTTTTAGATGCACAAGGCTGAATGGGGACATTTACTAGAGGCTCCTCCTCTTCCACGGGAAGCTCAGTGATAATGGGTGTGGAAGGAGCTGGAAAAGTAGTTCCTGAATGCAAACAAATGTCACTTACACTCACAACATATGCAAGAAATTGATTTGGATCAACAAATTATACTGGTTGCTGCAATGGTTTGTTATTTGCGTTAGGTATGGGTTGGGTTGGTAGCTGAGTAGGTTTAGATGCATTTGAACTTGGATTAGTAGGAGGAGGCACTACAACAAGTTGTTGGGACTGAGAAGGTGGTTGCATGTAATTGGTTGATTGGTTTGGCCATTGTTGTCCTCCCCTCCATTGAGAAGTTTGCTACCAATTTCCTGGAGATGGTTGCCAATTTCCTTGAAATTGTTGCCAATTCCCCTAACATTGATTCCACTGGGGTGGAGAGTTTTGGTTATTGGGCCAATCATTTGGAGGGTTACTCCAAGGATGTGGTGGATATCCTCCATAATTAGATGGATAGTGGGTTTCCATTGATTACTAAATGAATAAGAATTGAAATATGACCCAACAAAAGATAGTGGATCTGGTGGCATACCCTATCTTGGAGCCCGTGGACTCCTTTGTGCAACATAGTAGACTTGATCATCTTCACCCTGGATTGGCTTGAACTCAGGTGCCATCTGCTTGCTGTCGATATTAGCTAGCATCTTGCATTTACAATCCTTCTTCTTTTGTCTGCCTTGCGAGTGATATTCTGCCAACATTGCCTCTACCTCCTCTTGTTTCTTTTTGGCCTGAAGTGAATCCAGCTGAGTAGCCAGATTGTTTATGATGGCTTGCTTGAAGTTTTCCAGTAAGTGAGTAATCTCCATCCTTGAAACTCCACTGGTAGATGACTTACCCATAGAAGATTGGTAAGCTCTCTCCTTCTTTGAAGCTGCCCTAGAATAGTTCTGGCATATCTTCTTGATATCATCCCAAGGAACTTGGGTGATATCTCCTCCTCCCATTAGGTCCAAGGCATATGTGCAACTGTCATTAATTCCTCTCAAGAAAAGAATCTTTTGTGATTCTTCATTGAGTGTATAGTGTGGAGATTTCTATAAGAAAAATAGAAACCTTGAAATGTAATCCTCCAAGCTCTCATCCTCCTTTTGCTGCATTCTAAAATTGTCATCTCCTCTCATGTCACTATCTTTGCAACACTCTTTGTATTTATCAAGGAAATTTGTCTTCATGTCCTCCCAAGTCTCCATAGTATCTCTGCCTAGGCTCATGGACCATCTTAATGCAACTTCTTTCAAGGTGGTAGGAAATAGAATAAGCCTATGGGCATTAGAGCTATAGTCATAACTCTTGCAGAGTATATCAAATTCAAACAAGAATGTATCAAGATCTTCTATTA